>WNWU01000064.1:6317846-6343148 GCA_012654045.1 Ptyas mucosa | reverse complement strand
CAACTGGCTCACCCACAATGTAAAAGCAGCTGTGCTAGACCCAAATTGGCCCCTGCAACAAGCAGGAACCTCACACAGCCACAAAAAGCCCAAAAAAAAACAACTTTCACACTTTACACACACAAAATTCCACATACAGCGTTGTGAGATTTTGTGTGTTTGTGTAGTTAGAGTGAAACACTACAGAAACACACTAAATCTCAGAAACCCGCATAAATATTATTTTATTTATTTTTATTTTTATATGAAAGCTAAATTTAAAACTTCCTAAAGCTCCCAAAGGGGAAAAAAACTTACCCAATAGAACAGGGGTCTCCAAGCTTGGCAACTTTAAGACTTGTAGACTTCAATTCCCAGAATTCCTCAGCCAGCTTTGCTTTGCAAACTAGCAGCTAAGCGACTAGCAGCTAAGATAAGCAAGCTGGAGGGGGGGAGGATTTTTGCTACCGCAAAAATCTGGATCGCCAGAGCCATTTCAAAGGGAAAAACTTTTTTCCTTTTACTCTGACGATCCAAGCCGAGTCGCCTGATTAGCAGGCAACTCAGCTGGGATCACCACAGCCATTTCAAAGGGAAAAACTTTTTTCCTTTTACTCTGATGATCCAAGCCGAATCGCCTGATTGGCAGGAAACTCAGCTGGGATCGCCACAGCCATTTAAGATTGATTACAGAAGGACACTCAGTGTATAAGACAACCCCCAACTTTTGAGATTTTCATGTGTTAAAAAGTCATCTTATACACCGGAAAATACAGTATTTGAGATGTAGTTTCCCTTATCTATTTTTATTCTGTCACTATTAAACTCAGTGTAATCATCTTTATCTCTATTTTCAATTGTTTCCTTTTCAGTATTATCTCGTTTCTTTTGCTTCTCATTCATCTTTTCTCTTTCTTCTGTTTGCATTTCTAACCAATCCTCTGCTTCCTTATTTTCCTTAAATGCTTCTCTTATTTTTTGAAACATCTTCTTCAGTATCTCATATTCATCCTCCCAATTCTTCATATTTTCAATTTAAAAGGCTAGAATTTTTAAATTTGTTCTTTTCATTTACATATATTTCAGGTTTCAAAGTCCATATAATGTCCTTTTTTTTTAATGTCCAATTCAAATATTCACTTGAGCCAACACAATTTCAGTCTTTATCCTTCACTTCTGTTTAATCTTGCTTCAACTGCATGAATATGTAGTCCCACGTCTCTTTCTCACATTCTTTCTGCCAGCAGATGTCTTTCTCCGATTCACAAATCTTCTAGTAACAAAGTATCCATTTTGTAATCCACAAAAACATTTACTTTCTTTTCCAAATTAAATCCTTTTATTATTTAAAAAATGCTTTTCTGCCTCCTTTTTCCTTGTTTTATATTTTTTTTCTTTTGAAATCCAATTTTAAGTCCAGGTGGAAGATTTCTTTTAGGGCTTTAGGTTTGGTTTTAAAGTTCTCTTTTTCCCCCCTCCGCTTAAGTTCCTCCATGCCAATTAGCCGCCAATTTATCGCTGGGATTTCTTTAAGCTATTAAAAGGTTTTTTTTCCTTTTTACCTGTGAGTTGGCCAATTACTCACCCGGCAACAATGCTCTGTTCAAAACTCCGCTCCTGCACATCTCTTAGTCCGGTTGCCCCAGCTTGTAGCAGACATAATGGCTGCCTCCCCCACCGCCAGGTCAAAGAGCTGCCTCCGACCATTCGAGGAACTTGCCTGTTCCTCTTTGGTCTTCCGGGGCCTCTCTCTGTCCCCCATCCCTACAAGACGGTTCTGGTCCGAAGACACCGTGACAGTGGTTTGTCTGCCTGGGTTTTTGCAAAGCTCGATGGAGCTTCGCTATTTCCCAGCCAGTGTCGCCACGATGCTTCCGGTTTCCTCTGCAGCTTTGTAACTACCAGTCTGGTTTTGCTTATCTCTTCAAGGTCATTTCAACAGCCAGAGACAATGCACTTGAATCAAAGACTTTCTCAAAACATTTCCTGGCAGGTACTTGCTCTTAGGTTGCCTAGCTACAAAGGGGTTAACCTCTAGGGTTTGTTTCAATTTGGAGCTTCACACATTTTTGCCTCAGATCTTGCCTGACTTAAGTTGCATTCAGTTCTTTCCTAGTAAAAGTACTTTTTCTCTAAATCTATGGAGCCAAAGGTTTTTATTTCCTAGGGATTGGACAGAAGCAGCCCTGAGAGTGGGAAAAGGGAGAAAGAAAGATGTAAGTAGATGAGACAGGCCAGCACAAATTCTATTGTATAATGCAGATGACATAAAAAGACCTCCAGAATCTTATTTTCAGCAGACAGCCATGTGGAGCCCCAGCCCAGTCAGAGAACTATCTGCCTTCTCTTCCTCCTCTTCAGAAGAAAATAATGGCAAACAATGAGTACAAAGGCCCTTTTCTTTTTTTTTCTTGTTCATTTCTTAACTAGGTTTACAGGAAAAAAAAAGAAAAATTATAGAAGTACAAAATAAAAAAAACACACGAAAACTAAAAAAACAAAAACAAAAACAATTTTAATGATTCTCCTATCGAATTGCACTTACTGATCTTTGTAACAAATCAATAGGTTCAATAAGGAAATAATTAAATTTATAAAAATCTGATTTTGTGTTTGTTTCCTCCTCTAAAACTAATACAGGTAGACCTTGATTTATGACCACAATTGAGCCCAAAATTTTTGTTGCTAACTCAAACATTTGTTAAATTAATTTTGTCCCATTTTACAATGTTTTGTGCCACTGTTGTTAAGGGAACCACAGTTGTTAAGTTACTAACGTAGTTGTTAAGTGAATCAAGCTTCCCCATTGACTTTGCTTATCAGAAGGTCACAAAAGGTGATCACATGACTCCAGGATACTGCAACTGAGCTCTGGTGGCTCAGTAGACTAAGGCAGTTATTATTTTTTTATTTATTTTTATTTTATTTCCAATTTATATACCGCCCTTCTACCTGAGGACTCAGGGCGGTGTACAGCCAGAAATAAAAACATGAAATGCACATATTAAAACACTTAAAATATATATAAATTTGGCTCCAGAATTTAAAACTAACAAACCAATTAAAATATTTAAAATTTCTTCTTAAGCCAGCCTGGCTTGTTGGAAAAAATATGTTTTGAGGGCACAGCGGAAGGCACTGAGGTCATGAATTCTCCTAATCTCCGGGGGCAACTGGTTCCAGAGGGTGGGTGCCCCCACAGAGAAGGCTCTCCCCCTGGGGGTCACCAGCCTACATTGTTTGGCTGATGGCACCCTGAGGAGGCCCTCTCTGTGGGAGCGCACAGGTCGATGGGAGGTCATCGGTGACAGCAGGCGGTCTTGGAGATAACTAGGCCCTATGCCATGGAGCGCTTTAAAGGTGATCACCAACACCTTGAAGCGCACCCGGAAGACCACCGGAAGCCAGTGCAGCTCGCGCAGGAGCGCCATGCTGCTCCCGTCACTACCCGCGCTGCTGCGTTCTGGACCAGTTGGAGCCTCCGGGTGCTCTTCAAGGGGAGCCCCATGTAGAGAGCGTTACAGTAGTCTAGGCAAGAGGTGACGAGGGTGTGAGTGACTGTGCACAGGGAATCCCGATCAAGAAAGGGCCGCAACTGGCGAATCAGGCGAACCTGACAGAAGGTCCCCCTGGCTACAGCCGTCAGATGTTCCTCCAAAGACAGCTGCCTATCCAGGAGGACTCCCAGATTGCGAGCCCTTTCCGCAGGAGCCAAAGACTCGCCCCCGATAGTCAGTGATGGAGTCAACTGACTATATCGGGATGCCGGGAGCCACAGCCACTCCGTCTTGGACGGGTTGAGCTTGAGCTTGTTTCTCCCAATCCAGATCCGCACGGCTTCCAGGCACTGGGACATCACTTCAAGGGCATCGTTGGGGTGGCCTGGGGTGGATATGTACAGCAGGGTGTCATCAGCGTACTGATGGTATCTCACCCCAAAGCCACAGATGATCTCACCCAGTGGCTTCACATAAATGTTGAACAAAAGGGGCAAAGAGGACCGACCCCTGCGGCACTCCACAAAAGTGAGGCCTCGAGGTCGACCTCTGCCCCACTGTCAACACAAACTGCGACCGGTCGGAGAGAAAGGAGGAGAACCACCGTAATACGGTGCCCCCCATCCCCAACTCTTCCAGCCGGTGCAGCATGATACCATGGTCAATGGTATCAAAAGCCGCTGAGAGATCTAATAGGGCTAGGATAGAGGAACATCCCCTGTCCCGAGCCCTCCAGAGATCATCAACCAACGCGACCAATGCCGTCTCCGTGCTGTGCCCAGACCTGAAACCCAACTGGAACGGATCCAGATAAGATGTTTCCTCCAGGAATTGTGGAAACTGTCGTGCAACCACACTCTCAACAACCTTCGCAATAAAGCGGAGGTTGGAGACAGGACGATAATTAGCTAATACTGCCGGGTCCAGGGAAGGCTTCTTGAGGAGAGGCCTCACCACCGCCTCTTTCAAGGCGGCAGGGAAGTGACCCTCACTCAAGGAAGCGTTGATAATACCCTGGAGCTAGCCTCGTGTAACCTCCCGGAAGGCCAGTACCAACCAGGAGGGACACGGGTCCAGTAAACATGTGGCTGCACTAAGTCTCCCCAAGATCCTGTCCACATCATCAGGAGTCACAGAGTCAAACTCTTCCCAGGCAACATCCACTTACATCTGCTGCCTGCAATTACTGCAAGTTCAAATCCCACCAGGTTCAACGTTGACTCAGCCTTCCATCCTTTCTAAGGTAGGTAAAATGAGGACCCAGATTATGGGGGCAATAAGCTGACTTTGTATAAATATACAAAAGTATGAAGGCTATTGCTTAACACATTGTAAGCCACCCTGAGTCTCTGGAGAAGGGCGGCATATAAATCAAATTTTAAAAAATAAAACCTGTCACAAATATGAGTCAGTTGCCAAGTACCTGCATTTTGATCACATGACTATGGGGACACTGCAAAAGTTGTAACTGTGAAAAATGGTCATACATCACTTTTTTCAGTGCTGTTGTAACTTTGAACGGTCACTAAATGAACTATTGTAAGTTGAGCACTACTTATATTTTAAAGCTCTTTCTAGTTTACAATATTGATTCCAATTTTGTTTGCTACTAAAGAACTTTTCAATTATTTTCAATTCTTGGTTGCGTATTGCAAGACTCTATATCCGTGATGGTGAACCTATGGCACGTGTGCCGTAAGTGGCATGCAGAGCCATCTCTCCAGGAACGCGAGCCGTCACCTGTTGCTCTTCCAGGATGCCAGCCAGTTGGTCTTCACATGGGCGGAGTGCTGGAAACTGGAAGAGCAGATGGTTGGTGTGCATGTGCGTGCCAGAAATCAGGTAATCTTCCCGTGCACACATGTTTCTGGCACGCATGCGCACGGGCTCTCATTTTGGCATTAGGCGCCAAAAAGATTCACTAACACTGCTCTATATGGTGAACCAGAGAGAAAACCTGTTGTTGCCTTTTTCCCACATAATCTCTTTTCTCTTAAAAGAAAGAACACACTGACAAACCAGCAGAAAGGTCCATCAATAAAAACTCATCTTCCCTCATAGCAGTATATTGTTGGCAATAAAATTTCCAAATATCTACAGAGTAAGTCTGGTCTTTATGTATGTAAAACTGTTTTGAATAATCTCTTTTCTCCCAAACATCCAGGTTTCTGCAACCTGACAAAGGATGTACCTGAGCCACGCATGGAGGGGAGGGGAAATCTTTTGGCAACAACTTGCAATCTTTCCCTTCCAGCTTCCCCACTGACTTTCTGGGGAAGCCATCAGAGTAGATTGCAAATGGCCATCACATGATTAACAGATTTAACAGAGCTGGAAGGCACTTTATAGGTCATCTAGCTCAAGCAGGAGACCCTATACCATTTCTGACAAATGGCAGTCCAATCTTTTCTTGAAAGTTTCAAGTGATGCAGCTCCCACAACTTCCGAAAGCAAGCTGTTCCATTGGTTGATTGTTTTCACTGTCAGAAAATTCCTCCTCATTTCTAGGTTGAATCCAGGGGTGAAATCCTACTGGTTCAGACCAGTTCGGCTGAACCGGTAGCTATTATTGCCATTGGTTTGCTGAACCAACAGCAATCATCTCTGGTGACCCTGCCCCCGCCTGCCCGATTACCCGCTCAACAGGCGCACCAGGGCCGCCTTGCCCTCTGCCTCCATGCACTGCGCTTGGAAGGGGCCGCTGCCGCTGCTCTCATCACAGCCGCTCTCACCGCCCTCCCTCCCCACCTGGCTTCAGACGTCCACCTGCCCTCCTGGAGAACCACCATGTCACTGCCATTCACTTTCTTCCTTCTCCTGCTGCGAAACGAAAGGGAATGGCGGCGGTGCTTTAGGAGGGCAGGTGGACATATTCATTATAGTTGTCAGCTGCAGACATCCACCTGCCCTCCCAAAGCACCACCCCAGTGAACAAAACAACCCCATTGCATCGCGCCTCCTCCTGCAGCCAAACTTGCCCAGACATGCATGCCCTTTCCTCAAATGGACTGTGCATGGGGCGCTTGGAGAGAGAGCAAGAAAGAGAGCTCTCCAACCTCTGTTTTTGTCTGTGTGTGTGTGTGTGTGAGGGAGGGAGGGAGGGAGGGAGTGATCTGAAGCCAAGGCCAGCCCTGTTCCGTCCCCACCAGTGGCTGGGCAATGCTGCACGCGGGGCATTGTGCAGCTGATCAGGGAAGCCACTGTCACACCATTCTCCTTGCTTCCCTGGTGAGGAAGCACACGGCCTCAGCTCTGCGCTCAGGGAAGCAAGGGGGAGTGGTGTGACAGCAGCTTTCCTGCTCAGCTGCACAATGCCCCACGCACAGCATTGCCCAGCCACTGGGGAGAACGGAGCAGGGCTGGCCTCGGCTTCAGATTGATCCCTCCCTCCCTCACACACACACAAAAACAGAGGTTGGAGAGTTCTCTTGCTCGCTTGCTCTCCAAGCGCCCCATGCACAGCCCATTTGAGGAAAGGGCACACATGGTTGGGCGCGTTTGGCTGCAGGAGGAGACCCGGTGGAAGGCGGCTTTTTCTGCAGTATCTCCCTCCCCTCTTTGGATCGCCCTGCAAGGGGGAGGCTCTGCCTTTGCAGAAGTAGGGCAGGCCGTTTGTAAGGAGGGTTGGCGGGAGGGATGCACGGCCCTCCAGGATGGAGAGCGGAGGAAGAGAAGGCTCCAAGGTTCGCTTGGGCAGTCAAGCCAGAGGGAAACTCAAAGCACTGGGGGCTTCAGAAGGGCAGAATGTGCTTCAGAATGTGCAGTTCCTGGCTCTAATAGTGAGTGACATGAGTGACGTCAGGTTGGCCATGCCCACCCGGTTTCATGACCACCAAGCCACGCCCACCAAGCCACACCCACAGAACCGGTAGCAAAAAAATTTAGATTTCACCACTGGTTGAATTTCTCCTTGGTCAGTTTCCATCCATTATTCCTTGTCTGGCCTTCAGGTGCTTTGGAAAACAGCTTGACCCCCTCCTCTCTGTGGCAGCTCCTCAAATATTGGAACACTGCTATCATGTCTCCCTTGTCCTTCTCTTCACTAGACTAGCCATGCCCAGTTCATGTAACTGTTCTTCATGTTTTAGTCTCCAGTCCCCTAATCATCCTGGTTGCTCTCCTCTGCTCTTTTTCTAGAGTCACAACATCTTTTTTATAGTGTGGTGACCAAAACTGGACGCAGTACTCTAGGTATGGTCTTATTAGGGCTTTATAGAGTGGTATTAGTACCTCATTTGATCTTGATTGTATCCCTCTGTTAATGCAATTTAGGATTGCATTGGCTTTTTTAGCTGCCGCTGCACACTGCCGGCTCATATTTAGCTGATTGTCCACTAAGACCCCAAGATCCCTCTCACAGTCACTGCTATTAAGCCTGGTTTCCCCCAGTTTATATGTGTACTTTTGGTTTTTCTTACCAAAGTGTAAGATTTTACTTTTCTCTACATTGAATTTCATTTTGTTAGATAGAGTCTAGTGTTCAAGTCTGTCAAGATCCATCTGGATCTTGAGCCTATCTTCTAGGGTGTTAGCTATTCCTGCCAGCTTAGTATCATCTGCAAATTTGGTGAGTTCCCCTTCTATTCCCTCATCTAAGTCATTTATGAAGATATTGAAGAGTACTGGCCTAAGACAGAACCTTGTGGCACCCCACTGCTTACTTCTCTCCATGTAGACTTAGACCCATTAAGGACCATTCGTTGAGTATGGTTTGTCAGCCAGTTGCGAATCCATCTGGTGGTGATACTATCTATCCCACTTTCTTCTAGCTTACGAAGAAGTAGGTTGTACTTTGTCAAATGCTTCGCTGAAGTCTATTATGTCCCAGTATTTCGCTGGTCCACTAATTTAGTCATTATGTTGAAGAATGAAATAAGATTGGTTTGGCATGATCTGTTTTTAACAAACCCGTGCTGACTGTAGTTATTATTTTACGCGTTTCTAGGTGTTGGCAGATCTGGTTTTTTTAAATTATCTTTTCCAGTATCTTCCAGGGTATTGATGTTAGGCTGATTGGTCTGTAGTTTCCTGGATCTGTTTTTTTTTTCCTTTTTTGAAGATGGGAACCACATCAGCTCTTTTCCAGTCCTCTGGTAGTTCCCCAGAGTTCCTGGATTTTTGAAAAATGTGGTGCATCTTTTGAAAGATGTGATCATGGTGTACTTGGTACAAGTTGTTAAGTGCAAACAGATTGCCAAGCTGTCAGGGCTGCCTCTGTTCAATTCCTAGGAAAGAAAAATCCTTGGCTCCATAGATTTAGAGAAAAGTACTTTTACTAGGAACAAACTGAATGCAAACAGTTTCAAGCAAGCTCTGAGGCACAGAGCGGGATCAGCACAGATACAGATACAATATACAGCCCAGCTTGTAGCTAGACAACCGGAGGCCACTGCATACCAGAGCAAACTGACATGGCCTTGAGAGTAACCACAGTTGCAAAGCTGCAATGTAAACTTCTCCACAGTTCTCTCCCCCACTATTTTATGGCAGCAAGCATCCAGCTAGCTGACACAAGCACTCAGATCACTATCGTGTGCCTGTGGGATGGGCGGCCCATGATATTTTATGATGGCCGAAAATGCTTTGTGGACCATAAAGCACCCTTTCTGAACGTCTTAACTTCAAAATGGTCATTAATCTACCTCACAGTAACATTAGCTTCCCCCAACTTCCATTTTTGGAAAGAAAAATAAATAGGTGAAACAATAGGACATAAAATCATTCTAACTATAGGGTCTCTTCTGCTTCCCCAAAGGAGTGTGAATGTCTCATTCTTTCCCATTTTATCTGCCATGATTCTAAAATTCTTCAGACCTAATGGTCTGAAAATGTTTCATATTTGTAAAGCCTACCCAAACAAAATGAACCATCATGAATATTAGCAAGATAGCACAAAGTTGATTCGAATGCAAGCCAAAGTTGTTGATTATCAACCTTTCAACCTTTTACTGATTGTAGTTTGCCACGTGGTTAGCATCAGATTAAGCCTAGTACAATATATATGGTTGCTCTTAACTTTCAAGTACCTGGTGTAAGGAGACAATTCACCTTGGAAAATATGTCTTTCAGGGAAGCCATGCTTCGACTCCGCTGTCGATTTGCCTGCAAATAGACAAAACTCAAGCTAGTAAAACAAACTCAAATGGAGATCTATAAATATTATAGTTAGCATAAGTCAACGTAGTTAAATGTTTACAATCTAAATATTACAGTCACTCCCAGAACACAGTAAAATTACTGACTGACTATTTTTATAATGCCTAACAGAAATTCTGTAGACATATGAGACATAACAATATTTGATTAAATGAAACAATTGATTAGCTACAAAGAGGAAACTATGCACTGCCAGTTTAGCTATCAGAATACACTGAAGTATAAACAATTTCTTAAAAATTATGCAAGAAAGCTATGATCATAATTGGGCATGCAATCCAACAAAGTATTAGTTTTAAAACCTAATATCAAGAGTGGGAGAGGGAGAAGAAAGATTTTAATTTGAATGAGCAGCAGTTAAGTCTGAGCTGAACAAGCTACATTGGTCAACTTATGGTAGTAAACTCCATAAATTTAAGTTTGATTCTAATTTGTTTCTACAAACTAACATTTAAACTATCCTTCTCCAAATGTGTTGAAAAACTCTGAAAATTCCAAGCCAGTCCAAAATTATTGAACTTCATTAAGCTAACTATAACAATGCGGTAAGAAATGGAGGAGATTTAAATTGAAAACAGATACTTCGAATCTTTCCTTCTTGCTTTGTCAGAGGAAAAGTAAAACAGAGGAAATACATGGAAACATTACACTCCCATTAGTCCAATATAAAAACTATACTGTCATAAAATTATCTCTCAGATTAATTGTGAACATTACAGAGCTCTCTAATCAAGGAAAGGGTCAATGGCTGGAACAGCTGTAAAATTAAAATATAATGCCTAGTTTGTTTTCTATTAGCAAAAATGTTGAACATCAAGATAAAAGTAACATAAAAGTAATTTGTCTCATCTGTCTAGCCTTTAAATAAAAGATGTGATTGAAAAAATTGGGTTAATGAAATCCACTCATATTCAATGCTCACTTCAGAAGTTATTTTTAGTAGTATGCCAAATGATTTAACTGCTTTTTTGAAGGGACTGTAATTTAGCCAACATTTTACTATTCTTCCTACTTTTTTCCCCTTGTGTACAAGGAGAATATTATTGACCTACAATGGCTTTTTACCCCAGCTCTCCCATTCCTGCAGTTTATTTTTCACCTTAATATAGTCTAGGGCTGTGATTTGAGAAGCAATTGCAAGGTTCAAGCGAGTCTCCAAATTCTGGAAAACAAAGTCATTTCAGTAAGTATTCCATATAAAATGAAAATCAAAAGCAAAGTAGAACTACTGTTGAATAGACAAGGAAAACTGTAAAGCAGTGTAGTGAACAATTCTAAAAATACACCCCTATTTAGGCAAATATCGGAAGAAAATTCAAAAATAGAAATAGTTGAAATAAGTTTAAATAAATAGAAATAAGTGTCAGTTTCTTAGAAAACATTTTTCAACTGAAGCAGAAGACAAAATTATATAAATAATTATGCTTTTATATCCCTACCTTAAATTCTGCCTGACAGAGCCCACTTCTTTCCCGTGCACATTTTGCTCCCTTCCTCCCCATCTTGGTCAAGTGGATTTTAACTGAATTTTAAATTTATGATCTTTTATTGTTTTAATGTTTTATACTGAATAACTGTAAACTGCCATCTCAGCAAGATGAGTGGCATAGAAGTTTAATAAACAAATGTCTAAAGACTACCATGAGAAAACTGTTTAAAATAACATGCATTTTTGGAAAAGATTTTCTGAAAACTAAATTCTCTTCTACTTACACTGGTCATTTAGGAAGCCCCAAGAATAAGCAAGTGAAAAAGCAAACCCCCCACTTTTTTTGTAGAACAAAAGTCCCTGCTGATGCTTCAAATTAATCCTTGTCACACATAACAAAGGAATGCAATAGATTAGTGAGGTCTAGTGGATCTGGAGCCTTGATATAGGGGGAGGTCCAAGACTCTGACACTATACTGTGAATTCCAAGAATTATACATTCCTTGAATAAAATCATCCTGAGGCCAAAGACAATTTCATGCATAGGTTTGGAAGTTTCCCAATTTCCCAATCATATTGCATCTTAAAATCTTAAAATCAATCATCTTAAAATCAATCTTAAAATTGATCTTATATACATCTACATCTTAAAATCAGTCTGAACAGCAACTGGAATGGTATCTAATGTGAGGTAAAAGGTAAAGGTTTCCCTGTCAGTCATGTCTGATAGTGCTCATCTTCTTGGCTGAGGGAGCCAGTATTGTCTGAAGACCATTTCCATGGTCATGTAGCCAGCATAGCTATATGCCAGAAGCCCACGGAACACTGTTATCTTCCCATCAAAGTGGTATCTATTTATCTACTCACATTTTCATGGTTTAGAATTGCAACCTTATTGCATAGAGCTCAGATCTCAAACTCAGGCTGCCAGTTCTCCAGCTGACAAGTTGAGTGTCTTTAATCACTGAGCCATCATGCTCCAAGCTAATATGAGGATACATTGCAATACTGATGTAAGCATTTCATATACAGACAGGAACCAGCAACCCAACCACAGATTCTTGTGAATACAAAGGGCAGAAAATGCAGACCTTTGACATGATTTGTTAACAATACCAATGGATACAGTGACCCCAACCACCATTTACCATTTGTTCAAACTGATTGTTGAAGTCAGACTGTAGGAAATCTCTCATTTCACTGAGAATGCAGATTACATGAGCCACACGAACCTCTTCTATCTCTGGCAAAGATACTTCAACTACTGAGGCTCCTAAGTCCACTAGGAACTCCACTGCTGAACATACAGTGATAGTAGGAAGAAGAAGAAAAATAAACTTCACTTTTAAATAAATCTTGAGAGGCCAGGATTCTAAATTCACATTTTAAAACAATCTTTGTGCTATAATCCAATCCAGATCCACTTTTATGAAGCCATTATTTTGTATTTTGATATCAACAATGATGCAAAAATGTAAAAATATAGAAAAATCCATACAACTCCTCATTGACCATCCTAAAACTGTCCAAACAGAACACATCCAAGCACAATGCACACTTGCAAAATCATGCTTCTGGTTCCCTTAATCCATCCTTTGCAACTTAATTAGTTTTCTTCCATGAATATAAAATATATACATGACACCCTACTGTATGATGCTAGCAATTCATGGCATCAGTTTATATATACTCAATGAATTTTTGTTTGCTAAGAAGAGGTCTATGTTTGTTGTAGTTCATGGATGATTGGTCCATAGTGCTGGCAAGAAGTAAACCTATAAATTAGAAGTCTCCAATCTTTCCCATAAATATGGAAAATCCATGACCACCGCCCCTTGAACTGTTTAAATTAATCAATGGCACTGCAAGGGGAAAATGCTTATTCATTCCCTTTACATATTTGCTTGAAGAAAATTACCTCCAAATCAAAGTTGCTTTTGCTCTACAAGAAAAAGATTCCAAATTCAAATTTGATCTGGAGGATCAAAAATTGCAATGGGAATGGAGGCTTATTAACATACCAAAACATAGCTGTCCTGGCTGCATTTCATTTCAAAAAAGAAAAGGGAATTCCAATCACTTCACCTTTGATGCAGCACGTATTTTCTTCCTGCAACCTGAACTCACTGGGCTACTTTCAGTGTGCTATCATCCCAGCCTCCTTTCCATTCACCTGTATTAATGATCTTTTTTTATTATGATAAATAAATAATAGTGAAAGATCAAAATATGCACATATTTCTCTTTACATTACATTTTCTCAGGAACACAGTACAGCTTCTGAAACACTTTCACTCCTCAGACAGTCATGCAGTGCTTTGGAAATTGCAAGGCAGTTTTGATCTTCAAGATATATAAGCAAGAGATACTAAGCAGGCCAGGATACAACACTGATCAGCAAAAAGTAATGATCACTTGCATGTTACCTTTTTGGCAGACAGCTAAGATTTCAGTATCACATGCCTAGCAGATAAGACAAAACAAAATATAGTTAGTGTCTTTCCTAATTTTTCCAGAATCATTGCAAAACACTCACTATCTCCCATGTTTTTCACGATTTCACATAATCATGATACAACTCTGTTCTATTGCAAACATGTCTTAAAACTGATATAAGGATCAAAGTTTGCCCCTAAAATATTATTGATTGACCATGTATAAAATGTTAATGCAGAAGAAATAGAAAGAGAAACTGGTACCTTAAAGAAACTCCAATCAATTCCCAATTTTAAACCATTCAGATCAGTGTTGATGTTTTCTGAGAAGGATGGTTCAGGTTGGTGCAATCCTGTAATGGGTTTAAAGAAGTAAGAATAGACACAGACATTTTTTTTTAATTTGATTTATATGCCGCCCTTCTCCGAAGACTCAGGGCAGCTTACAATATGTTAAGCAATAGCCTTCATACTTTTGTATATTTATACAAAGTCATCTTATTGCCCCCATAATCTGGGTCCTCATTTTACCTACCTTAGAAAGGATGGAAGGCTGAGTCAACCTTGAGCCTGGTGGGATTTGAACTTGCAGTAATTGCAGGCAGCAGATGTAAGTGGATGTTAATAACTGCCTTAGTCTGCTGAGCCACCAGAGCTTCATATCATTTTTTTTAAAAAAACTCCTTCTTTGCGTTTCAAGTGAGTAAGAAGTAATACGCACCATATGGATACTGTAAATCTGACCCAGCCAAGGTAGCATAAGCAATAGCAGCATCTACAACTGAAGTGCAGAGAGGTCCTGCCAAAATTTTAAAAAACAGGTTATTCACTTTTCTAGTGGTCCTATACTTTCCAATCATTTTTGAATTTAAGATAACTTTATAGCCCCTTAGATTGTGGGAGAAAGCAGAATAAGTGTTAAAACATTGCTGCCTGTTTTGGAATGTGAAATAAGGGAGTATTCTACCAGGCAATTTACTGTGGAGGATATTTCTGATGTGGTGCAATGGCAACATCCAAGAATAATTCTTCCTTTT
The DNA here is from genome assembly GCA_012654045.1 of Ptyas mucosa. Taxonomy (NCBI): domain Eukaryota; kingdom Metazoa; phylum Chordata; class Lepidosauria; order Squamata; family Colubridae; genus Ptyas; species Ptyas mucosa. Next base: position 6,328,615 of record WNWU01000064.1, on the reverse strand, counting down.
GCCAACAACAGTAATAAAAATCAAACAGGCTTTCTTTTCAAATAATTACAGTGGCACTTCATTCTTTACCATCTTCAAACTTTACTATTCCAATAATGTAGCAAACTGCTTTTTTGAAAGGGTTCTAAGCATACCTTACATCTCAATTTTCTTTTATCAGCTATCAAACACTCAGGCAGTTTCCAAAGATTACATGCATTCCTCCTCATGTGTCCCCTCATATAATGATAAAAACATATTGTTATGGAAGATAAATAGATAAAGTATGTGATTGGAAGGAAGGAAAGCACTAGCTTTTATTTTTTTCCTAGGAAGGGAAAATGAAGCATCTTGGAAAAGACATACCAGGACCTACTGTAAAAGTTTTACATTGCCTATCATGCATTCATTCCCAATGTTTTCTCATATACTAGGTGTTGTGCCTTGTGATTTTTGATGAGCGTATCTTGTCTTTTTATGTACACTGAGAGCATATGCACCAAAGACAAATTCCTTGTGTGTCCAATCACACTTGGCCAATAAATTATTCTAGTCTAGTCTAGTCTAGTCTAGTCTAGTCTAGTCTATTCAACTCACATATCAACTGTCAAGTTCGAAGTGCACTTATGCTGTTGCAACTATTGTTTTTTTTGTTTTTTTTTAATTTGATTTATATACCGCCCTTCTCCGGAGACTCAGGGCGGCTTACAATGCGCTAAGCAATAGCCTTCATACTTTTGTATATTTATACAAAGTCAGCTTATTGCCCCCACAAACTGGGTCCTCAATTTACCTACCTTAGAAAGGATGGAAGGCTGAGTCAACCTTGAGCCTTGGTGAGATTCGAACCTGCAATAATTGCAGGCAGCTGATGTTAATAACAGGGCTTTAGACCACTGTACTATCCAAGGCTCTTTTGTTGCTTCTCAAGTTGCCAATAAATTAGGGGGGAGGTCTCCAGACATCAAGGAGACAAATCTTGAGAACCAAGGCCACTTCACCAGGTAGTTAAAATCCTTAGAAACACTTTCTCATAAAGATTCAACAACATTTAACTGGACAATGTGACCTGTACTAATAGGGGGAGGGAGAAGTTAATTATACAAGATTGCGCGGGGAATTAGCTAAAATTGGTTTTGCCTTAATCTGTGACAAAATTATGTACTAAATAAAGTTTTGCAAGAAGAGATTGGCTTGTCATGACTGTACTTGCTTGGTTGGGTCTGTCAGTTGGAACCTTGACATCAATTTTTAAACAGGTGAAGTATCTCCAAGACACAAGAATTTGTCACTTAAATTAAATTAATGACATAGAAAGTAGCTTCTCTTTTTTCTCCCAAGGACACCCAGTATCTATATACAGCTAGAGACCTCTTACCAAGACTAACAGTAGAATATGAGAGAGGATGACACCCAAATCCACTGATCCGTCCAAATGTACCTGCAGACAACAAAGAGCAGAATAATTAAAATGACAAGGCCAATGTCAGAAATACTTCAGGCAGAGTTCTAAGGGATACTGCTTAAGAGAAAAAGTGACCAATCCAGTTTAGTGCTTCCTTTTCTTAGCTCAAGCATCAGTCAAGTAAATGAATTCAACTTAAATATAGGAACTGGATTTGGAAGATTTTAGATGGCTGTATTTCAGTAGTATATTCAGTAGCATCCACGTGGCAGTCGAAACAGACAACACATAGGGCCACAGCATCACAAAGTCCTGCCCATTTTGTACATGTGTCAACACATATACAAAGGGATGGTACTTTGATCACAACACTGCAGCTGCCGTCTTGCCTGTTTTATTTCTTTCCCTTTTTATCCCCTCAATTTTGTATAAGTGATTCTAAAAAATTGATATTATTTTTCATTTTCAAGAATATGACCCTCAAAATTAGCTGTTCCTCAAATTTCTTTCAGAATTTACCTTTCAGTCCCACAATACCACAGAAAGAAGCTGGGATCCTCACAGAACCACCTCCATCTGTACCAATAGCCAGTGGACAGAGGCCTAAAGAGAAATGAAATTAAGAGAAAATTCCATTAAACAAAATTATTTTCTCCATCATTTTCCCCACTGCCTAATCTGAACAAAAACTTGAAATGTTGCTGTAATTTGGCTTGGTTTTTCAACTCCACTCTCAATGCTTTCATCTGTAATACTAGCCTTACCTGCAGCTACTGCTGCTGCTGATCCACTAGAACTACCACCAGTAAAATGCTGGGGATTGTATGGATTTCTAGTAGTGCCATGATATCTAGAAATAAAATAAATAGGCATTTTGAAGGCCATCGTAATGAAGGCTGGTGAGGAGGAAAGAAAGTATCTTTATATGCTAAAGAAATTAGATTGCAATCTGCCACAAGCAAAACTAAAATTGCATCTGCTGCCAGGTCTGGGAGAGGGGAGGATGGGCAGGAATAATGGAGACAGGAGAGTTGGAGAAAAAGATCCTGAGTACAGAACTGAAAACAGAGTACTGGCAAACCATCAGAGTAGGAGGAAGCAGTCAAGTCTAGTTTGTACTGTTACTGATTGCTCCAAAACTACTGTAATTCCATTCTTTTAGCACTATAAAGCCGCATTTCTCCCTTTTGCTTGCCTATAGGTACACAGAAAAGCTTCTCCAGCCCTACTAGTTTCATACCTGCAAGCTAAGACAGCTCAATTCAGAAAGGCACTACTGCTACCGAGAAGGAAGGAAAGTATCCTTCAGGGAAGCTTATTCAGCACAAAAATTCAAGAAGTTGCCATGCTTTTTTTTTTTTTCTGGAAACAATGTAACTACTCAGTGGTACTTTTAAATCTTTTTTCTCTCACCTTCCATGCTTCCATACTCCCATCCCAATAAGCTTTCATTACACTGTTTTAGCATTCAAGATGTCAAAAAGCTTAAATCATTTTTCTGTCCTTTCTAGCCTTCACAAGAAACGTTTGAATGAAAATCCATTTAGTGAATACATACTATTTTACCTATTGGGATTACATCCAGTGGTCCCAATACCCAATTCATGCATGTTCGAGACGCCAATGATAATGGCACCAGCCTCCCGTAGTTTCTTTGTCACAGTGGCATCTTCAGTCTCCGGCTTTGTGCCCAAGTATACAGTTCCACTTCGGTGGTGATAGGGCACCTTATAAATATACCAAAAAGTATTCTGTGATAGGATTCTTTATAAATACAACCCAGTACTATAGATTGTTTATTCCTGCCTCAAGGGAATCCAATGGCAATAAACCACACAGAACACAATTTCATGAGGAAAATGCATCCTTTTATAATCAAGCCCAGTTCTTCTCTTTGGGGAAGAAGTTCCTCTCAGGCCAAATTGACCCCCCTCCATCTCAAAACCCCCCTGCAATCCCATCTAGACTAAAAAACAGAAGTCTCCTTATCACTCACAGCTTAGCCCAAGGGCCACCCTTATAAGGAAATTAGTGAAACTCAAACTTTCTATCTTCTTATCAGCTGGTGATCTCACCATTTCACCTTGTTCACAATTAATTTCCCAGCTCTTTTGCCCTCATGAAAGGCCCAATTTGCCTAATGGACCTCACCCCAGATGAGGATGTGCGTAACTTTCCCAAACCGGCCAGCTAATAAGATTTCTAGGATTTCTTGCCTTGCATCCAACAATTTCTATAAAAAAAAACCTTTACTTTTCCACTGTTCAAAATCCAAGTTGTAAAGCAGACATGCAGTGATCATTACAACAAACATGGTTCTTCTCCTCAGTGTTGCGCTCCCTACTTTGCCAAATTCCACAACATAGCAAACTCATTGTAATGTGCAGCATATTACTTTGACAGTCTCTAATGGATAACTGTGTATAACAATGATAAGTAGCAACCATTGATAGTTTATCCTCCATGAATTCTTCCTATTTTTTAAAAAATCTCTTCAAGTTGGTGATTGTCATTACATCTTGTGATAGCAAATTTCACAATATGCCTCAGAGCCTATGTAAGGCATAGAGCTTCTACAAATCGGTTATCGTTAATTTTTAATATGGCAGAAATGAACATTATATAGATGAAGCAAATGTCTATTAATAGCATATAATTAAATAAAATTTAGAGGCTTTGTCCTAGCCGTTCTCATCTCTATCCTCTTTTTGAAATACAGCCATTAAATCAAAATGATTGTGAACCAATGATTTAAGAATATACTGCTGTATGAAGAACTTTTTATCAGACTCCCTCTGTTCGACTTCATTGAATAATATTGATTTTCATTATTATAAAACAGCATTTTCATACATCTGAATACATCTGTATTCTTTATTGCTTTAAAATGAACTTTGAAACATTTCTTCATAAGGGACTTACTTTACTCTCTTGATCATTTTGGATTCTTTTTTCTGCTCCCTTTCTAGTTCTTCAACATCTTGAGATGTAGCAAGAACAATACATGGTATTTCAAATTTCTTGCATTGTATTTTAGTATACAGGTATTATAGTATTGATATTAATGCAAGGTACAAAACAACTGATAGTATTAGGTGCTGTTATACTTTCTTAATATTTCTTTCCTATACCCTCAATATATTTGTTTTTCTTTTTAACAACATTGAGCATAAAAAAGTGAAGTATGTATACCACTTTAATTTCTTCTTTTAAGCACACTGGAATTCCATCCAAGAGTGAGAGAGGCTGTTTGCTTCTGTAACGAGCTGTGGATTCCTCAGCCATCTAAGCAAAGAGAGATTTGTGAAATAAACCACGTATTATAATTATTCTATAGAAATAGTACTTTAAACAAGTAAACTACAAAGAATCTCACCCTGAAATCCAAATCAGGAAACTTCAGCACAAGAGAGGAGACTCTTTCTCCAAACCCTGTAATAACACAATTTAAAGAATACCTTTTTCAAGAAACAAGTAATACTCCTCTCACTGAACACACCTTGATTATCTCCTCCTCATTCCACTGAGCAATTGCCTGGAGGTTAGGATCCACTTTCCCAACTTCTTTCAGAGCAGCAATAATGTTCTTGGCAACTTGTCGGGGTGTTACCACTCCAGATCTAGTGAACAGTCAAAATGGAAGTTGTTGCATTTCCACTCTGTTGTCAGGTTCATGCTGATATCACTAGTAGCCCTGAACGGTAAGATTTCAAGTTCACAGCCCCAAGTTCTTTAAAAGGAATGCTTAGTAAATCAAGGCTTTCTGAGTCCTATACTACTGCATCATTTGTGCTGTAATGAACCAGAATGGTTACTCCATGTAACCATTCAAACCAAACAAAACAGCTATGTTTTCATTCATTCAATATGCTAAGTAAAGCCAATCAATTCACATTATGGCTCAGGTATTCTGGCAGCAAACCATTGTTTACTTATGATTCTTAGGATGAGTGAACCATATCAGTTAGCTGCTCGGTTATTTGGGAATTGAGTGGCTGAGAAATGTGAGAATTAAATTAAATTTGACCAGATATATGTTCTTGAATCAGACTGAGGAAAAACATGATCTTCTTATTCCATCTAATATGTTTATGCATAATAATAATTGATTGGCCCCTATATGAATCACAAAGTCATTCCTCACCCCTGGAATGGTATTCCAAAATAAATTTAAAATCAAGAATCATAGTTTGCCTGAAACATATGAAGCATGGAGAAACTGGAAATGATTATTCAATTATGTGCATGAACAAAGATAAACAGTTAACTCCACAACAGAAACAGTCACACCTGCTTATGCTAAAGGTATCTTTATGGAAAATACAAACAATGCTTATATTTCTCCATTTGTTCTGGAATGGAGTAAAAAGTAGGAACAAAATTGGTCCCAAGCTACTGTTTTGTCAATCAAGAAAAAGAGAAATAAACCCAAGAACAAACATATTCTTTTTTTTTAAAGTATTGAATTCCTTACCTATAGCATTTCAAGTAGTCCTGAATCCCTTTAAATCTGAAAGCAGAACTTGCAGAACATGAACTGTGACATAAAAAGAAACAATAAAGATTCATGGATAATCTGAAAAGAGTAAAATGTCAACTGAAAAGTATAAAGGCCCTTTTCTAATCTTCCTTTTAGCAGCAACCATCTAAGATTGGTAATCTTTCATTATTACTCATCCAGTTTGGCTGGATATGGCTCCATTTATTCTCAACTGCCACATCCTACTGGTGAGAGCTGCTGTGAAGAGAGGCAGAAGCCCATACTGCTCAATTCCATTTTTCCTATCATTTCCTTGGTCATTTCTTTTTCCTAATAAAAAATGATAATCACTAGGAAGAACAATGGAAAAAATGTTTTTATTTCCAATTCTGAATTCAAAATATACAATTTGTTCAACATTTAAGACTCCAAACAGAAATTCCAGAGTTCCATTAATTTTAAAACAATAATGCAGTGGAAACAGAAAACTACATATCTCCCTTTATGAATGCTCAATACTTGCTATAATTTGTGGATACATTGCACTCCCACAACTAAAGTTTACAGAGCCACTGCTTTCAAATGTTTGCAACTATATCTTTCCTACCCCTTAAATTACATACATGCCTTGATTCCATCAAACTCTGGAGAATTGCTGAGACATTTTTTGATTCTGACTTGTGCTCTTTTCTTTCTGAAGCCACCAATGGCATGAAAGTAGGATCTTCAGGAATATCAAGGTAGCGTAGAGCAGTAAAATTGTTCATCCTGAAAAAAGTGCATTATCATTACATTAACTTGAGAAAGTTTTTAAAAATCCAGTCAAGCACTAATTTAAAATTGTTTTCTAATAATAGCTTCCCCCCCCTTTCTGTACTGCCATTTCCGTCAAAGTTTTCCATTAATAAAATTATTCTAAAAGTATCATAAATGTTGTCAAAAAAGTTACATTACTGGAACTGATCAGATATGCACACCATGGTCTAGACAATAGATTTCCTAATATTGTGCCAGCAACTGTGGCCTCAGAAGAAAGTGGTCTGCTATGCAGACAAAAGGCAACTGTATAGTACATTTAGGGGGACCACCTTGAATCTGAAGGAGCCAGCCACAGTAGCTAGTAAAATGTCAGGAAATCTGTTGTCTAAAGCACAGTTACTGTTAGATCAGGCGCAGGGAAAGAAGACGAGACCAGTGAGGTCTGTTCAACAAGTTTTATTCAGCTCTCAACTAAGTCAGAACAGACGAACAGCTGTGCTGCCGGAGCTCTTTTATAGCGCTCCGGCAGACCAGCCGTCCAATGACAGCGTTTCAAATTTCCCGCCCGGAGAATTATCCAATCCCCGGGCGGATGTCCTTATAAGGACATAACACTCCTCCCCCCTAGATGATGCTGAGTCTGCTCATGCCAATCACTGTACGTAGTCACACAGGTAGGCGGGGCGTCTGGAGGTTCTGCTCGACCTGCGCAGTTCAGTCCGTGCTTCGCCGCCTGCCTGGGAGGTGGTCGCTCCTGCTTCCTCCGGCTCTCGTCTTGGACATGTCTGGATTACGGCCGTTGATGGTGCTGGACCTGGTCGTGCGCCTCTGGCCTTGCTTCTGGGCTGCGATGTGGCCGTTGAAGGCGCGGGCCTTGTTGTCCCGCCTCCGGTCACATTCTTGGGATGTCTCTGCTGGTCCTGCTGGTCTCCTCCCTGGCCTGGGTGCCGGGCATCGTGGTGCTGGACGCTGCTGCTATCCGCAGGTGGACGACAGCTGGCCGGTAAGTCTACTGGTTTTATTTTATTATTTTGCAAATGTCTATTTCCATGATTGGATTGATGGTCGACCCTGTCGGGATGGTGCAGGTCAACCTTGTCGGGTTGTTGTTGTTGCCGGGGTTGGTTGGCAGCTGGATGGGGGATTTCAGTCGGTCGTCTTGGGTTCCGTATGCAGGTGTGTCGTTGGTCCCCCTCGTTGGGTTGTTGTTGGCCCACCTCGTCGGGCATGTCCCGGTCTACTGAAGCTCTTTGGAGTTCTTCTCTGCTGGGGTCGAGCTGGGCTACCTTACCGGGGTGTTGTCGTCCTACCTCATCGGGGTGTTGTTGCCCAGGCTTGTCAGGGTGGCGCAGGACTACCTCAAGGGGGTGTTGCTGTCCTGCCTCGTAGGGGTGTTGTCGTCCTACCTTGTCGGGGTGGTGCAGGGCTACCTCGTCTGGGTGGTTTCCGTCAGCCCCTTCCCACCTTTTCCGGAGTTGGTCGATGTGACGTCTACAGACCACTCCGTCTTGCAGTTCGACTGTGTAGGACTTCGGGCCGGTTGCACTCTCGATTTTCCCTTTAAGCCATTTTGGTAGGCCGTGGAAATTGAGCGCAAAAACCGGATCGCCTGCGGAGAAACCCCAAAGAGGGCGGCTCGCGGTTGCTGTGACCTCGGAGTGGTACAGGGGGTGCAGTCAATCTAGGGGTGACCTCAACTTCCTGCCCATCAGCAGTTCAGCCGGGCTCTTTTTTGTGGTGGCATGCGGCGTGATGTGCTGGATCAGGAGGAATCTGTCAATTTTCTCTTGCCAATCGCCCGGTCCCATTCTGGCAAGAGCTTCCTTGGTGAACCTCACCATCCTCTCAGCTTGTCCGTTCCCTGCCGGTCTGTAGTGGGCAGAGAGGGCATGGCGGATGCCCAAGCCTGCCAGGAACTCCTCCATGGGCTTCGAGGTCAGCTGCGGGCCGTTGTCGGAAACGAGTACGTCCAGTAGCCCGTGGGTTGCGAATAGGCGCCGGAGAGCTCTGATTGTGACTTCGGTCGTGATGGATGCCAGGGGGATGACCTCGAGCCATTTAGAAAAGGCGTCCACCACGATCAGAAGGTACTTGCCCTGCATTGGCCCCGCAAAGTCAATGTGTACCCGCGCCCACGGGTTGCTAGGTGTCTCCCATTCGGCAATCGGCGCCTGCGGTGGGGCGGGGCGGACTTCCTGGCACGGGTCACATCTGGAGACCCAGTCCTCAATGTCTTTGTCCAAAGATGGCCACCAGACGTAACTCCGTGCCAGTCCCTTCATGCGCACTATGCCAGGGTGCCCGTTGTGCAAGGTTCTCAATGTCTTTTGGCGCAGCGCTTGGGGAACCACGACCCTGTCTCCCCATAGCAGGCAGCCCCTCATGGATGACAGCTCCTGCTGTCTCTTTGCAAACGGTTTGAAGTCGTCGGTCAGCTCTCCCGGTGGCCACCCGCGCAGCACCCAAGATAGCACCTGCTTCAAAGTCCGGTCTTTCTGGGTCTGCGCTGCCACGTCTGTGGATGTGACCGGGCAAGCCTGGTCATTATCGATGTGATGCAGTCCCAGGGTGGGGGCTGGGTCCTCCACCAGGTCTTTTGACGGGCACCTGCTTAATGCATCAGCGTTGCTGATGTTGCTGCCGGGTCTGTGGCTCAGCACGTAAGAGTATCCGGCCAAGAAAATTGCCCAGCGTGTCATCCTGGGTGATGTGTAGTTCGGTGTGGGCTTGTCCCCAGACAATAGACCCAGCAGTGGCTTGTGGTCTGTGATGACGGTGAACTTTCGCCCGTATAAGTATTCGTGGAAACGCTTGATGCCAGCAACGATGGCCACGGCTTCTTTGTCCAGCTGGCTGTAATTTCTCTCAGCGCTGGACAGCGTCTTTGAGAAATAAGTGATGGTTGCTTCTTTCCCGTCCGGGAACTGGTGGCTGAGGACTACTCCGATGCCATAGGGAGATGCGTCGCATGTCAACAGTAGGGGGAGTGTCTCGTGGTATTGGATGAGGACACTCTCGGAAGATAGCAGGTTTTTGACAGATTTGAATGCTGCTTCCTCTTCCTTCCCCCATCTCCAGGGAGCCGCCTTCCCCAGCAAGCGATGGAGCGGTTCAGCCACGGAGGCTTTCTGTTTCAGAAAGACACTGTAAAAATTCAGTAGTCCCAGAAACGCCTGAAGCTCCGTCTTGTTTTTGGGGGCAGGAGCTTCATGTATGGCCTTAACCTTGGATTTGGTGGGGTGGATGCCGTTCTTATCAATGAGATAACCCAGGAACTCGACCTCCTGGACTCCAATGATGCACTTGTCTCTCCTGACTCTCAAACCCTTCTCCTTGAACCGTTGTAGGACCGTGCGCAGTCGCTCAAGCAGTTGGGTTTTAGAGTGGCCGGAGATCAAGACATCATCGAAGTAAGGGACCACCCCTGGAATGCCTTGGAGAAGGCGTTCCATAAATGATTGAAAAATTCCTGGGGCTGCGCTGACTCCAAATTGGAGGCGCGTGCATTTAAAAGCCCCCCTATGGGTGACAATAGTTTGTGCCTCCGGGAGACTTCTGGTGGGACTGCGACATCGCCGGACGCTTCTTTTTGAAGCGCCAGCCCAGGGCTTCGTAGAACCGCAAGAACAGCGACTATCAGCTGTCTTGCGGTTTGAAAACTTTCCCCCTGGTATGAGGGGGGAAAGTGAGTAGACGGGTGGGGTAGAGCTCCCTGAGAGTGCCACATTTTACCCATAGTCTGGCGCTCGAAGATGAGAGCTCCCCGTTAAGCCTGTCAGTTCTCCGGACCCTGGATGTCTCTGCTTTGCAGAGCTAGATGTTGTTACCATCCCAGCAACCAATTTTAAACAAATACTTCTTGAATCAAGCTGGCGGAGCACAAGTTGCACGAATGAAACAGCAAGTATTTTTTTTCTTTTTTTTTAACTCCAGGGATTTACTTTCTTTAAAAGATTTTCCCTAAGTGGAAAGTGAAAGCAAGATGGCGTTTGAGTTTCAACGGGGCGTGAAGAAGTGAAAGTTAAAAGTAATTATTGATAAGCCCCTGTCTGAAACGTAAAACTCCTTTTTGAAAAGTGGATGAAATAAGAAAGGATGTAATAATAATAATTCAAGCAGCAATACAAATTACAAATTGTAAAGGGT
>WNWU01000064.1:6296902-6317746 GCA_012654045.1 Ptyas mucosa | reverse complement strand
AACTCCTTTTTGAAAAGTGGATGAAATAAGAAAGGATGTAATAATAATAATTCAAGCAGCAATACAAATTACAAATTGTAAAGGGTTTTTTTTTCTTTTTTCTTCTTGAAACTCTTTTTTTTCTTTTTTTTCTGTCCTTCTGGAAGGGAAGGAAGAAGGGGGGCAAGATGGCTGGTCTTTTTGAAAGCAAAGAAAGCAAAGGAGGGTTAATTAACCCTCAATGGTCTGATTTTGAGGAAGCTTTGAGTTCAATTACCTCTGCTTTATTGAAAAGAATTGATACTATATTTCAAGCTTCTCAAGCTGGAAACAATGAAATACATGGAAATACTGAGTTGCAATCTAGCAATGGGGGAATTGAATGAAGAGTTGGGAGATGTAAAAAAACAACAACAGATCATAGCAGATTTTACAGAGGAGAGAAAGATGAATGCTGAGCAGGATAAGGAGCAAGAAATTTTGGAAGCTGATGAAATTTTGGTTACACGATTTTTTTTTTATAAAACTCAATCTGCATTTAAAGAGCTGTTTCCAGAAGAAGCTACATTTCTGCAAAAATTTTATAATATGCAATCCCAAAAACCGCAAAATTTTATTGGAGTTAAAAAAGGCAGAGGGATCAAAGTTAAGAAGAAAGTTCGTAAAAAGGAAAAGAAGAAAGACTGGAGAAATGGAAAATAACCCTGCTTGATGAGATGATGGTCCTTAAAAAGTATTGTTTAACTGTTTAAAGATTTTAAATTTTGGGGGGAAAAAAAAAAGCAGACAGCAGTTTAATGCCAGTTAACTAAGTGATGAGCGACGATGAGGAGGCAATCTACAGCTGTATTGGAATATTTTGAGAAGAATAAACAGATCACAGCAATGCTGGTGTGTTGGGCTGTGAAATATGCCCTGACTTGAATGATTTGGAATATTTTATTAAGGACTGTAATAAATCTGGATCTAACTGTAATGGCAGAAGTTTTATTGAATATAGTAAATTGGAGTTTCCTGTTTGATGGTAATAAATATAAGGCAAAAGGACTATGGACCTAGAGCAATTGCAGGTGATCTGGTGGTTTCCCTAATACGTCTGATGAATTTACTAATCTAATTTTTGACTGGATTTGATGGATACTATTTCAAATATAATTATAAAGTCACTCGGGGTTTTTTTTTTTATAAAGAAGCAATTTTTTATTTAGGTGGGTAGACGCAAATGAAGATATTCTATATGCTGTTGGAAGATGTGAAGACAAGAAGATTAGCAACTGGTTTAATCTAGTATGAAGAACTTAAATGTTTGATATAGTTATTAAATGAGGTTTTATCTGTATTGATAAATTAATAAGAGATTTGATTGTTATAATTTTTTTTAATTAAAAAATTTATTATTTTTTTTATTAAGTGTTTTAACTATAACTGGACCTTGATGGTTTAAAAATGGAGGACGGAAGACTTTATATAGTATTTTATTTTAAATTTGGGTTTTTTTGAATGAGGGTTTCTTTTTTTGTTGTTGTTGTTGGGTTTTTTTTCTTTGTTTTAAATGAAAGAAGTTATAAAATATCTTGTTAAATTGTATAGACTTAATAATTTGTTCAGTATTAATTAGCTATATTGAGTAATGATAGGTTTGATTAGGTAATACTTAATTGTTTTATTAATTGCTGTAATTATAAATGGAGATTAATTCTGTTGAATTAGATGGAATAAGAAGAAAGAAGACTTGCTTTCCTTTTATCTACTTGTTTAATGATTATGATTATGATAAGTGTGAAATGGAGTTTAATTTGGAGAATTTGAGCTGTATTTTATCTTGTATTTGCTCTGGGAAGTCGGGGGGTGGTTGGGGAGGGGGGAGAAAATGTATGTAAAATTTTTAAAACTTTTTCAATTAAAAAAAAATAGTTTGTGCCTCCGCAGTCTTTTCGTCCACTGGCAATTGCTGGTAAGCTTGGGCCAGGTCCAATTTTGCGAATATTGATCCGCTCCCAAGTGAGTGCAGCAGATGTTGCACCACTGGGACCGGATATGCCCTCTGCTGGAGGGCCCTATTTATCGAACACTTATAGTCGGCGCAGATGCGCACAGACCCATCATGCTTCATTGGGGTCACAATGGGGGTCTCCCATGCAGCATGATCGATCGGTTCCAGGACGCCTTGGGCGACAAGCTTATCTATCTGGGCATCGACCTTGGGCCGCAAGGCGAACGGAACCCTGTGGGGCTTTAGCCTGATGGGTGTAATGGCTTTATCCAAATTAAAGGAAATAGGTTTCCCCACAAATTTCCCCAGCTTACCATCGAAGACTTCCTTGAACTCTTCGATGAGGGTGTCGAGTTCATCCCTACGAATTTGGTGAATCCCGCTGATTGACAGCCCCAATGGCTCGAACCACTCCATCCCCAGCAGGCTCGGGCGGCTGTGCCCCACAATGGTGATGGGTAGGACGCCCTGGAAATCGTGGTAGGCGACCCGGAGCGACGTCCTTCCCAGGATCTCGACAGGGTTGCCACTGAAGTCAACGAAACACGCTCTCAGAGGCTTGAGGTCTCTTTTGCAGACTTCTGGTTTCAGACGCTTCAGCTGATGCCAGTCCATGATGGAGTAGTTCAATCCCGAATCTACTTCCATGGAGCAGGGTGTTCCTTCCACAACGATGGTGGCATGGAACTTCGCGGCCGTGTCATCGATGGTGTGGATGCCGGAGGCCTGATGCTCGACTCCACTCGCCGTGTAGCCGCTGCCGCGTCATTGGTACCCGGCCGAGGACCGTTTGGATGACCTTTGGTTATCTTGCCATTTCTCGCCCCAGCCGGGGGGAAACGGACCCGGAACGGGTGCTTCGGCCCTGCAGGCCTCTGCGATGTGGCCCCGTTTGTTGCAGCGTCGGCAAATGGCATCTCTCCAGCGACATTTGGCCCTGGCATGGTTTCCTTTACAGCTAGCGCAGCGCTCAGTCCTGGCGCCATCTTGAGCGCGCTTGCGATGGTTTTGGCGGGAAACCTTGTGGACGGCCATTTCGTCGTCGGAGCAAGAGCTGGCAGACGAGTCCTCAGATGAGCTTTTGGGGTGTCGCTGTAATTTGTGCACCCCTTTAGCTCTGCTCATAGCGGCCGCTGCTTTTTCCGAGATTTCGGCTGCGATCGCCTCCTCGACGACGTCTTTTAACAGGATCTTCTTTCGGCTGAGGAACTTTCGTTGAAGTCCAATGTCCCTCATGCCGAAGACGATGCGGTCCCTAATGGCGTTCTCCACGTTGTCGAACTCGCAATTTGACGCGAGTTGCCGGAGAGCCGCCACAAAGTCTTTGATGGATTCCCCTTCCAACTGATTCCTCTGTTGGAAGGTGAACCTGTTGGCAATGGGAGTCCCCGTGGGTGCGTAGTGCTCTTTGAGCACATCTTGCAAGTCGGCCCATGACATTTCCTCGATGTTCCTTGGGGACACGAGGTCGATGGCCATCTCCAGCACTTCGGAGCCGCAGTGCGCCAGGAAAAGGGCTCTTTTCCGTTCGTCGGAGAGGTCCTGGTAGTTGTTTCCTCGCAGAAACTGGCGGAACCGTACCAGATAGGAGGTCCATTTCTCCACTCTGGGGTCGAACTTGGAGATCGGAGCCATCACGGCTTGCGAAGCCTCCATGTTAGTGACTTTCAGCTCAGTGACTTCAGCTCAGTGAGGTTGGCTCGATGAGCGAGGTTCGTTCCGCGTGGCGGTTCTTCACAACTCCTTCGTCGCCAGTGTTAGATCAGGCGCAGGGAAAGAAGACGAGACCAGCGGGGTCTGTTCAACAAGTTTTATTCAGCTCTCAACTAAGTCAGAACAGACGAACGGCTGTGCTGCCGGAGCTCTTTTATAGCGCTCCGGCAGACCAGCCGTCCAATGACAGCGTTTCAAATTTCCCGCCCGGAGGATTATCCAATCCCCGGGTGGATGTCCTTATAAGGACATAACAGTTACTAAATCCTGAAACTCAAAACTGCTTAACAGATATTAGCTGTGAAAGCCAGAAGATCAATTTATATACATAACTTCTATGTTTTCCTCTGCCAAGAAATGCAGGAAAAAAGTCAGCCAGAACATATACAGAAAATATACAATGTACTTCAACTACATTGGCAATTGGGAGCAGGATTGCCGTTGCTAAGTGATGTGCTCATTAATTGCGATTATTACGTGACTACATTGCTTAGTGATCATTCAGATGACCCTGGTTGTCATCACAACCCCAAGATATGTGGCTTATTAAGCAGGAAGCAGAGAGAGACCCAGGTAAGGAGCAAAGGGGTGGGTTGTGTGGGAAGAAGTCCCCAGGAAACCTGGTGTAGGCCACATGCATATTTGGGGTATAGGAATACAGCATAAACTTGGGGAGACCAGGAAAAGAGGGTGTGGGGCATAGACATGTGAGCATAGGAGGATGGAGAAAGAAGGCACTGCATGCTTCTGAGTGTGCAAGGATAGGGAGGAAGGAGACTGAGGAAAGAGGGTGCCACTTGTCTGTGTGTGAATTGTCAGTGTATAAGAAATTATGAGCTGGAATAGCCATAACAAGTCAGCCAATGGGACAGTGGTGGGATTCAAATTCTTTTACCGGTTCTGTGGGTGTGGCTTGGTGGGCGGGTCATGTGACTGAGTGGGCATAGCCAACTCACCGTCACTCACAGCAAGGTGGGGTGGCACCCCCCCACAAGCCACGCCGACAGAACCAGAGAAAAGGCAGTTCCTGCAGCTTGTCCCTTTATGGTGTCTTCCCCCCCCGCATCGAAGTACTTTAAAGGGACACTACAGTCCGGCTGCCTTCTGAGCAGCTCTGCTGCGATGCCGTCCTTCCGACGCTGGAGGCCATTCTCCTGGCCGGGTCTGGCAATGGGGTGCCACTGCACACACACACTGACAGGCCTCTTTTTTGGCCTGTGGTTTTCAGCGCAAGAAGCCTCCAGCTGCCACTGCTGGCTTGGTTCTTTGCCAGCCTGAACCAGGCCAACAGCAGTGGCTGGAGGCTTCTCGCATCAGAAAAGAGGCAGTGGCTGCAGGCTTCTTGTGCCGAAAACTACAGGCCAAAAAAAGAGGCCTGAAATTGCGTCACTGCAGCCCTCTTTTTCCCGCCGGCTGCACACACTCATGACATTGCCTGTTGGTGCTGCTCACAGCCAGACCCGGCCAAGAGAATGGCCTGTTGAGCTGGAGGGATGGTGTCGCAGTGGAGCTACTCGGAAGGCAGCCAAAAACTACCGGCGGCTGGAGGCTCAACAGCCAAGCCTCATCAGTCCCAAGGTATGGACGAAGGTGAGCAAGGCGGAGGGTGAGCGGGGCAGGCGGCATGCAGGTGGACAGCCCAGGGAAGGCCAGAGCCGGGGAATGGCACGTTCCCCAACCCGGCCAAGGCAAACGGCAAGGGGGCGGGATCTCTGGGGCAAGGCCGGAGAATGGCATGTTCCCCAACCTGGCCAAAGCAAACAGTGAGCGGGCAGAGAAGCAAGGCCAGAGCCAAGCAACGGCGAGTTCCCCAACCCAGACAAGGCAAACAGCGAGCAGGTAGAGACTCTGGAGCCTCAGGGAATGGCGCATCCCTGGGCCCCACCCTGAAGCGAGGGCGAGCGGGCAGCATGCTTACCTTTTTTTCTTTTTTTAAAATAAATTTTTATTAGAGTATAAATATTAAAAAAACATAACATGACATACATACAACAAACATTTATATAACATATAAACAAAAAGAAATTATGTTTCCTTCTTAAGCATTGTTTCAAAGTGACATTCTGCTTGTCATATATTTCTTCCCCTCTCCTTCGTCTAATGACATTTTCTATACCGGTAATATTTCCCCTCTAGATTTTTTGTTTATTTCTAATTTTTAACCAATTATACCATTTATTCCATATTTTGTAGTAGTCTGATTCTTCTCTTTCTTGTATTTCTTTGGTTAACCTGTCCATTTCAGCGCATTCTAGAATTTTTTCTATTAAATTTGTTTTGTTTGGCGTTTTTTCTTGTTTCCAATTTTTTGCATATATTATTCTTACAGCTGTTAGTATGTGAATTGTGAGATATTTAATATCTTTAGGGTATGATTTATTAAAAATTCCTAGTAAAAATGTTTCTGGTTCTTTATCTATCTGTGTTTCTGTTATTTGTTCCAACCATTTTTTGATATTAGACCAAAATTTCTTTGCTGCCGGGCATGTCCACCATAAATGATAGAAGGTTCCTTGTGTCTTCTTACACTTCCAGCAGATCAGACTATTTTTGGGCTGTATTTTTGCCAGTCTGGTTGGAGACATGTGCCACCTATAAAACATTTTCAGTTGGTTTTCCTTGTACGCCACTGCTCTTGTTAATTTTATATTTATTTGCCAAAACGTTTCCCATTTTTCCAAATTTATTGTATATTTGATGTTTTGAGCCCATTTAATCATCGTTTCCTTGACTGTCTCTTCTTCCATTTTATAGCATAAAAGAAATTTGTAAATTCTGCTGATTAGTTTGTTTTCTGAATCTAATATAATTTTGTCTATTTCTTGTTTTTGTTTATGAATTTCATATATTTTTATGTGTTCTCTATATTTAGATTGGGTATAAGTCCACCAATCTATTTCCCTATCTGAGTCTGTCTCCAATTGTTGTTTTGTCTTCAATTTACCTTGATAGTCAATTAAATCTTTATATCTAATTATTTTTGTCTTATCTGTTAGATTTGGGTGTCTAATTGATTCTACCGGTGATAACCAATTTGGTATTTTCATATAGTGTTGTCTTTTAATTTTAAGCCAAATTTGTAGTAATGAATTTCTTATTGTATGTCTTTTGAAGTATGAATGTGTTTTGTATCTTTTGTCCCACATAAAGGAGTGCCAGCCAGTTTTAGTCCAGCTACTTCTCCGAATTCTTCTATTTTTTGAAACAAATTTGGTATGGATTCCATAGGGTTTTCTGTTATAAACACTAGGTCATCAGCAAAGACCTGAACTTTGTATTCTTCTTTATTAATCTTTAAACCTTCAATTCCTTGATCTTCTCTAATTTTTTTCAGAAGATTTTCCAATGATAGGATGTACAGTAAAGGAGAGAGTGGGCAGCCTTGTCTGACTCCTTTTGTTATGTTAAATTTATCTGTTATGTCGTCGTTCATAATTATCCCGCTTGCAAACAGCGAGCAGGCAGAGAAGCAAGGCCAGAGCCAAGGAATGGCGGGTTCCCCGATCTGGCCAAGGCAAACGGCGAGCGGGTAGAGGCTCTGGAGCCTCAGGGAATGGCGCATCCCTGGGCCCCGGCCTGAGGCGAGAGCAAGTGGGCAGCATGCTTACCTTTAATGAGCAGAGTGGGTGAGGCACGGAGACAAGGTGAGGCAATTGCTGGGCCACGTGGCGAAGGCAACATATATAGGGTGGCCGGGTGGGGTGGGAATGGGAGGAGTGGGCAGGGCAGGGCAGGGTGAGCAGGTGGGCGGGTGAGCTGCGGGTGAGCGGGGCCAGCCAGAGGTGGTATTTGTCAGTTCAGCAAACCAGTTAAAATTTCCGCTACCAGTTCGCCCGAACCAATCTGAATCTGCTTAATACCACCTCTGCAATGGGAACTGTTTGGTGACTAAGAAACAGAATCTGTTGTGAGCCATGGGAAACTGCTAGGAGCCTGGCCATGGGTTAGCTTAACTGGTCTGTATATAAGTGATTCTGTGACTTCTGTGCTTCTGTGATTTCTGGATTCTAGCTTCTTGTCCTTGTACTTGCTACCACGTTGCAAGAGCTGCAAGGGTATTGTATAAATGCATCATGTTTTATATTATTGTATATAAACAAGTTTCTTCTATAAATGAATCCTTCTGAATTATTTACTTTTGTGTTGGTTGGATCGCTGCAAACTCTGACAGGTTTTGGGCCCAGAGCAAACAAAATTCTTCTGACAGAAGAATTATATTATTTGGGCTGCAAAAATGGAATGCTTCCTGAAAGCTAATGATATTGTTATTAATCCACCCCAGGCACCATTAGCAGCAGCAGATCAAAAGGCAGCATGAGAAGGCACTGACCTACATAATCTTAACTTTAGAAGATGAACAATTCTTGAATGTAGCTGATTTAAAAACTGTAAAGGTGGTTTGGCTGAAATTGAGAAGTGTGCATGTGAGTGCATCAGCATGAAATATTGTGCAATTATCGAGACAATTATACAGAGCCCAGCTACCACAAGAGAGTGTAGAGAAGCATTTGCTGCACATGCAGACTTTATTTATTGAGTTGGAACAGCGTGGAATGCAGATTCCTGAATCTCAGAAGGTGCTGTTGGTGTTAAATTGTCTTGATGAAACGTTTCAATCATTTTTGAGTGCAAACCAGAACAGGACTTACCAATGAAAGCCCTTAAAGCCTGTTTGATTTCTAAAGAAAACAAACAGCATTTTAGAAAAAGCCACGAGGAGAAATTCCTTAGGTGGGGGCCCAAGGAGCAGAGAAAGGAACAGACAGGATGTCTACAAAGACCAAAGTAATAGAAGAGATCAGATTACAGCCCAGCTAAGATTTTCTAAAAAGAAAGAAACAGAACAGCAACAACAGTAGTGTTTCATCTGTGGTGGTAAGACCAGTGGTGGGATTCAGCCGGTCCTGTCCAGTTCGCCCAAACCAGTAGCACTGCACACCCGGCCACGCCCTTTGCCCCTCCCAGCCACGCCAGCACTTCTTGTAGCACTGAGCTGCTTGCCTTTTTAAATCCAGCACTGCTGCCGAGCCCAAGCACTCTTGAAATCCAAGAGTGCTGGATTTCAAAACAAAAGCCAAGGAGCTCAGTGCTACAAAGAGAAGAAGTTCCAGGAAGCCACAGTTGCTGGAGTTGAACAGCCAGGCTTTAAAGCATTTTAAAGTAGCCTGGAGCAAGAATCCTTCCCTCTCTCCCCCCTCCCCCGCCCACCCCATCTGCGACTATCCCATTTGGAAGATATTGAGTTTTAGTTTTGCTGACTACCTCCTCCATGTTTCCTAAATGAGGTAGATCGAATGGCTGTTGGGTATGGATGTGAAATTAAGCCTCCTTCCTATAAAATCCATTCAGAAAACACAAAGGAGCAGATATGGTTTAATTCTGCTTCAGCCCAGATTGCAGGAGAGAAAGTAGTTTAAAATTATTATTTAATTGACTAATTCATTGGAAATTGCTGTGTTATGGCTTTTCTTTTGATATAGTGCTTGTGATGGGGCTATAAACAGGTAATACTCAGCCTTAAAATTATGTTATGGAGGTAGAAAGGCAATTAGATTTGCTAGCCTTCCTAGGTATGATTTTCAGTAGTCAGTCTCTGCTGTTTTACACTAGTAATATAATTAAACCAAATACCTCTCTAAATTTAAGACAGCACTAACCCTAGAACATTTTAATAACAAATTAAATATTTGTTTAATAACAGTCATCCTAGAAGAGATATTCAGGGGGGAGAATATTAATAACATTTTAATAACAGTCATCCTAGAAGAGATATTTAGGGGGGAGAACTTTTACTCTTTAACAGATTAAAGCTGTGTCCTTGTGATAAAGGGGCAGTTTATATTACATTTTGATAGATTAATCCACCAGTGGAAAATAGGTAACATCCATTTGAGGTCAATCCATGCATTTAGTGAGGAGGAGGCAGCAATATTAAATCAGACCCCCCCAAAATGGTACAAGGGGCAATCCAGTAGAAGTGCCTTGATGGTTCTGTCCAAGCAGAGACACAAGCGTGGTAAATATGGAATCTTATTAAATCAATTCATACAGAGATACAATGCTCAGTATGTTTAAAGTTGGTAATTCTTTCATGTTACTGACTTGGGAGTAATCAAATGATCAGGTCTCATGCTGCCTGGGGAATTCTGGGAATTGAAGTCCACATGTCTTGAAGTTGCTAAGCTTGAAAAACACTCAGAAGTACAACAACTTCTTGTGAGCCTGGGTTATTCTCTGCATCTTGGGAATAAGGAAATTATACTATTGTGCCTGGTGCAAAGATGCAGCTGAAATCTAGTTAGATGCTAATTGGAAAGTTAAAGCCTCGGATACAGATAGTTCTTGACTTACAATCATTTGTTTAGCCTCCATTCAAAGTTACAACAGCACTGAAAAAAGTAACTTATGATTGATCCTTTCACTTATGACTCAGGGGTCATAAGTGAGAGCAACCGGTTTGCTCGTGGGTGCGCATGCGTGCGCTCACTCACACACGTGACACTTCTGCGCATGCACAGAAGTGTCCGGGTGGGTGGGCGGAGCTTCCCGCTGCTGGTTTGCCCGATCTGGGACGAACCGGTAGCAACCCACCACTGTTATAACTGTTAGGCATCCTGGGGTCACGTGATTGCTATTTGCAACCTTCCCAGCTGACTTCTGACAAGCAAAGTCAACGGGGGAAGCCAGATTCGCTTAACAACTGCATGATTCACATAACTGCAGGGATTGCTTAGCAACGATGGGAAAAAGTGTTGTAAAATCGTGTGTGGCTCACTTAACAACTTGTTTGCCTTGTTTAGCAATGGAAATTCTGGTCCCAAATTGGTCATAAGTTGAGGCCTACCTGTCATTTAGACATTTAACACCCTCCTTTGGGATGCCTGGATGATTTATGGTTCACTAAAACCTCCAATTACATTTTATTCAAGCATAGTAAGAAAATATTTACATGTAGTTTGCTGAGGATTACCAGATTAGCAGCAAAGGCAGAAACCAAATGTTTGCAACATTTCTGATGATAAGATTTTGAAATAGTTCCACCAGGTTTAATCACTGTCAGGACAGGAAAAGACACAAATTTTCTTTGGCTGTTCATTTCAGTGTTTACATATAATTTTCCTTTCCTGAGGGCCAACTCTATCAAATGCACCCTCACCAGACATATATAATGATTTTTCTGGCTTTATGGTCTCTGGTTAACAGAGGTGGTGTTCAGCAGGTTCTGACGAGTTCTGGAGAACTGGTAGCGGAAATTTTGAGTAGTTCAGAGAACTGGTAAATACGACCTCTGACTGGCCCCGCCCCCATCTATTCTCTGCCTCCTGAGTCCCAACTGATCGGGAGGAAATGAAGATTTTGCTGTAACCTTCCCCTGAAGTGGGGAGGTAATGGAGATTTTACAGTATCCTTCTCCTGGAGTGGGGTGGGAATGGAGATTTTACAGTATACTTCCTCTGCCACACCCACCAAGCCACGCCTACAGAACCAGTAGTAAAAATGTTTGAATCCCACTACTGGTGGTTAATGAGGGTAAAATGATTTGGAACAGAAGTTGCTCTGCTACTTCCAAACTAAATGATGGTTAATAAAGCCTCTGAATAGTTAAGGCAGGCAGCCTTTTTGTCACCAAGCATGGAAAATATATACGCAATTAATAATAATAATAATTTATTAAATTTGTATGCCACTCCAACAACTCAAGAAAATCTGTTTCATCTAAGACCACGACCACCCAGCACACCCACTCAGTCACATGACCTGCAAGTCATGCCCACAGTCACATATCCGCCAAGCCACGCCCACAGAACCAGTAGTAAAAAAAAATTGAATTCCACCACTAGGTAAGACTCAATTAAAGAAACATTGTTTGCAAGGAAGAAAAACAACAGATGGACAAGCTGCTGTTGCAAAAGTTAGCTATTGTAATAGTAAAGACAAATGGTTAATAGACAGTGGGGCAAGTCAAACAATTGTTAATAATTCTAAATAGTTTTTCAGAATGGATCCAACTCCATTCTGAATCATCCAGAAGAGATGCAGTAGCCTTAGCAAATGGCCAGAAAGCTAAAGTCACAGGAAAAGGCAGTGTGCTGATTCCATGTCCGGAGGAAAAGTTTAGTAACATATTATGTGTGCCTGAAATGGAGCATGATTTACTGAGTGTCTCTAGTCTAGATAAACAAGATTTTGAGATCACATTTGCAAATGGGAGATATCTCATAAAAAGAAATGGGAGTGTATGCACACAGGGCATAAAACAGGATAGTCTTTATGTGTTGCAGGGACAAAAGGTTCAATGTGCCCAAACATTTGGAAATGTGGCACAACATGATTCATGTGTTCATCTCTTGCATAGAAAGCTTGGCCATGTCAGCTTCAGAATTTTGTAAAATATGCAACAGTTTGGAGAAGGGTTAAACTTAAAAAGGTGTAAGGCATACTTGGACTGTGCAGTATGTAAATCATCAAAGTCCAAAGCATTCCCAGTAAGCAAGAGTAGCACAAGGTAGACAACAAAAGCTCTAGAGCTGGTACATGCAGATTTGGTTGGGCCCCTATGCAAGCCAGTTTGGGAGGAGCAAAGTATGTGCTGGTCATTGTAGATGACTACAGCAGATTTGGTTTCTGCTATTTATTTGAAGAGTAGAGGTGCTACAGAAATTTAAGCAATGGGTAAGCTTTGTAGAAAGGAGATATAAACAACAGGTATGTCAGCTGCAAACTGACAGAAGTTCAGAATTCATGTCAGTAAGTTTTCAGCAGTGGTTGGGACAGTTAGGAATAAAACACAGATGCACAAATCCATACACAGCAGCTGAGAATGGTATATTTGAGAGGCAGAATGGTGTCTTACAAACAATGAAGGACTCATTGCAGGAGGATTCTGGTCTGAGCAGATCATATTGGGATGAAGCCATGTTGACTGTTAATTATTTAATCAACAGGCTGTGGAGTTCCTCTCTTAATGATACTCCCTATGCAGTGTTATATGGGAGAAAGCCATCTCTGCCACATTTAAGAGTGTTTGGAAGCAATGCATGGGTGCATTTTCCAAAAGCAATCAGGATAAAAGGTCAACCAAAGGCTAGAAAGCTCAGGTTTATGGGCTATGATCAAACAGCTATCGCTTTAGAGATGGGAGCTAAAGAATAGTGATTTCCAGGTCTGCCAGCTTTGCAGAGCAAAATTGGAACAGAATTAATGCAAATTTTTGGAATGATCCACTTAGTGACAATGACCCACTTGGTGACAGTAACTCACTTAGTGATGGTGTCAGCGTTCAGGGAGGAGAAACTGAAAAAGAATAAGAAAAGGAGTCAGGAGAAGATGATGACTCAGATAGAGGCAAGAAAGGGTTGAAACACAAAAGCAGTCAATGCTACGCAGGTCAGAACGATGGAACAAAGGGATTTCACCTGAGAGGTATTCTGCTAGTGAAGTAAAGGTGTGTAATGTGTGGTATGAACCAAGGAACTTAAGGAAGTTATTGGGAAGGAACCAAGGAAATAAGGAAGTATTGACATTACCCAAAATTGAACAAGTAAAGTGGAAAGAAGCCATGGACAAAGAAATGAAATCCATGGGTGAACGTAAAGCGTTCATATCTATGATTTTGCCACAAGTTTGGAAAGCTGTAGGATGTAAGTGGATATACAAAAAGAAAGTACTACCCAACAATGAAGTAAGTATCTTAAGTCACTTTACTGCTACACCAACGCAATTGCATTGGATGGGCGTAAAAAGGATTCTCAGGTATTTGAAGGGAACTGTGAATTTGGGTCTTCAAATACAGGTCTCTGAAGAATTGAAGTTGAAATGTTATGTTGACAGTGATTATGCCAATGATGTAGAAACCAGAAAGTCCAATTCTGGGATTGTGGTATTATTTGGAGGGGCTTTAATTGGTTGGAAGTCCAGAAAACAAACAACTGTAGCCGTTTCTATGGCAGAGGCAGAATTTATTGCTCTATCTGAACTTTGTTTAGAGGTAACTTGGTACGTACAGCTGTTAAAGGATTTAAATGTAAATGTAAATGAAGCTGTAACGGTGTTTGAGGATAATGCTGCTTGCATTAAAATGGCAACAGGTGACAGAGTAAAAAATAGAAGCAAGCATGTGGATATTAAATATTGTAATGTAAGAGAAGCCATCAAATATAAATTGATTAGCTTGCTTCACTATTCTTCAGAAGACAATTTGGCAGATATGACCAAGCCATTGGGTGGAGTGCACATGGGAAGAATATTACTTCCCATCACTTTAAAGAAAGACAGAGCAGCGCGGAACTGGAGCGGCTTGCGATGGATTGGGGAGGGAGAGGGAGGATACAGGTTAATTGGATAATTGAGTGATTGCACTGGGGTGGAGCTGCTTAAAGAGTGATGGGGAGCACGGAGCGTCAGCTCCAACAAAGATTACTTTCTGTAACACTTTAAAGTGGTCAGTTAGTACCAATATCAGGATAAACAAACTTGGTTACTGCTTTTGCGTGCTGAGGGGTTTTCCCCCCCCCATACTTTATGGAACCTGACAGATTGTTGGAGCTACTCCACGGCTGTGGGTAGCCAGACCATTGAGGTCCTGCAAGAAATATATGAGGCTGCTGGGTTTCAGGGTCCGGGGCCAAGTTTAGGCCTAAAGAACCAGTAGTAAATCAGCCCCTGGAATCAAGGCTCCAGTTACGAGAACAGGGACAGATATTCCAGCCAGGTCACAACTCACATACTTTCGCTGTGGGAAGCCAGGGCATCAGGCAGCAGAGTGTACTACAACGGCCACAAGACCATCACCCGGAAGTCCCAGTCTAAAGCAGAGTATCGCTCAGAAATCCATCAAGGCCCAGTTGGAGACCTCGTGAGTGACTCGCCAAACTACGCCATCGACCCCAGGGAAAATGACAGACCATATACAGGAGGCTCCAGACACAAGTGGCAGCGAAGAGGATGGGGAGGTAGATCCCATGGTGAGTAACCCCATCCAGATGTTTGTGATTCCAGTGGTACTTGAGGCTGCTGGGAGATGCATGTGTACAGCTCTTGTAGACACTGGCTGTACCTGATGCCTCATAAGTGCTGGGGTGGCCAACAGCCTGGGTATTACTCTGTACTGGTTGGCCCGACCTATTAGATTCGAACAAATAGACAGGTCATTACTGGGGGGCCGATCAGCCACAGGTTATGGGGAGGATGACCCTAGAGATAGGAGCCCATCAAGAGACATTACACTTTGTCGTTGTTCCAAAGATAACTGAGGATATAGTACTCGGACTGTCGTGGTTAGATAAGTGGGGCCCCACTATTTGGTGGGAGGGTGGTTGCAGGCATCTGAGGCTCAGCATAGGACCCACACCACCAGCACATGAAGACAGATGTTTGTCCCCAGAGCAAATCACCAAAGGGGAGAGGAATAGGGCACCAGTAAACACCACCATGGAAGTGGGTTACCCTGTGGAATACAAAGACCTGCAAGCGGTCTTCAATGAACAGAAGTGTGACAACCTACCTCCTCATAGGGCCACTGACTGTGGGATAGAAATCCTCCCCGTGGCTGTTCTCCCGAAACTTAAAATGTACTCAATGACCCGTCCAGGAGATGAAAGAAATGAGGGCCTATATTGACGAAACCTAAAGAGGGGGTTTATTCAACCTACCAGGTCCAGGGTGGCAGCTCCTGTCCTGTTCAGGGAGAAAAAGGATGGAGGTCTTTGCTTATGTGTGGATTTCAGGGGCCTTAATACAGTTTGTGTAGAGCATCCTTATCCCCTGCCACTCATGAAGGACATGTTGGCCCAGTTAGTGGAGGGTAGGATTTTCATGAAACCGGGGATAGCTCGCACGAAGCCATCTACTGATGTAGCCCAGGCAGTTCAGGTTGCTCTAGTCAAAGATGAGTTCTACCAGAAGAACCGGGCTCTGTTCACACATCGAGATGGATTTGTTTGGAAGGGTACCAAACTATATGTACCCATCAGTACGATTAGAGGTTTCACCCTGGTGCCATGATGTCCATTCAGCGGGCCATTTTGTTTTGTAAAAACGTTGCATCTAATTAACCACCAATTTTGGTGGCCTTCCATGAAGCGGGATATCGAAAATTATATAGGGAGCTGTATTATCTGTGCTACCAAGAAAAGCCGACCTGGCAAGCCTGTTGGATTGTTACAGCCGGTAGCTAACCCACACAACTGCGGCAGCAGGTCACGATGGACTTCATTGTGGGATTACCGGACAGTGAGGGTCACAATATAATATGGACTGTCATAGATCTATTTTCAAAGCAAGCTCATTTTATTGTCAGTGGCCTACAATATGAGGTAGAGGAAATATTAGACACCAGACTGCATTGGGGGGGGCGGGGTCCTACAATACCTCATTTTGTGGGAAGGGTATCCCTGGTCCGAGGCTTCATGGGTTTGGGAGGGTGATGTAACCGCCCTGTGGCCGTTGCCAAGTACCACCATCGGTACCCAGACAATTTGGGGCCTCTATCGTCTTAAATCGCTCACTATTGTTCCTATATTTTAGACACCGTCTCTGTGGTAGAGGGGGCCACATGTCAGCCCCAGCCCTGCAACGGTACTTGGGGCCGCCATTCGTGTGGGGATTGCCGTTCCGCTGCTGCACACTTTCACTGATGACCCTTCCTGTGTGCCTGCTCTGCTGGGTCGAGGCATGCCTCTCACTTTGACTCCCCAGCCGCATGCTAGATGACTTCAGGGGCATGCACTGAAGCAGTTTCTCACCATCCATCACTTTAAGGAAAGCAAGCATGTGAATATTAAATATTGTAATGTAAGAGAAGCCATCAAATATAAATTAATTAGCTTGCTTCACTGTTCTTCAGAAGAATATTACTTCCCATCACTTTAAGATGGCGCAGCGCGGAACTGGAGCAACTTGTGATGGATTGGGGAGGGAGAGGGAGGATACAGGTTAATTAGATAATTGAGTGATTGCACTGGGGTGGAGCTGTATGCTGCTTAAAGGAGCAGCACAGAGCATCAGCTCCAACAAAGATTCCTTTCTGTAACACTTTAAGGTGGTCAGTTAGTACCGATATCAGGATAAACAAACTTGGTTACTGCTTTTGCGTGCTGAGGGGTTTTTTTTCCCCCCCATAGTTTACGGAACCTGACAGTTATTTGGTTTTATGTGTATTCCAGTCATAAAGGGAGGAGTGTCAGCGTATAAGAAATTATGAGCTGGGATAGCCATAACAACAAGTCAGCCAACGGGAACTGTTTGGTGACCAAGAAACAGGAGCTGTTGTGAGCCATGGGAGATGGCTCGGAGCCTGGATGTGGCTTAATTTAACTGGTCTGTATTTAAGAGTAGCTTCTGTGATTCTGTGACTTCTGTGATTTCTAGATTCTAGCTTCTTGTCCTTGTACTTGCTACCACGTTGCAAAAGCTGCATGGGTATTGTTTACATGCATCATGTTTTATATTATTGTATATAAACAAGTTTCTTCTATAAATGAATCCTGCTGAATTGTTTACTTGTGTGCTGGTTGGATTGCTGCAAACTCTGACACAAAGGTAGGGAGACTGGGGGAAAGGCACTTTGGTGACTGTAAGCGAACAAAGGAGAGAATAAAATGTGGTGCATATGAGTGAAAAATGATGGTGGCGAGATTTTCTTAATGACTTGCTGGCTTCCCTGTTGACTGTCTCTCAAGATGCCAGCCATCTCACCTTGTCTCTGAAGCTGCCAGTAGAGACTGATTTTAAGTCCCTTCATATACCGTGTTTCCCCAAAAATAAGACTCTGTCTTATATTTTTTTGAACCCTGAAATAAACGCTTGGCCTTATTGCCATGTGCCCAAAAGCCCGATTGGACTTATTATCAGGGGATGTCTTATTTGGGGGGAAACAGGGTAGTGCCATTGTAACATCAAATAGGCACTGAATGAATGGTGGTAAACCTAGTATTCTTCTTGCATTATCTGTAAGGCAAGTATTAGAATTTAAAAGAGTCCTTTGATCAGGCAGACTGAAAGGAGCAAGCTGATCATTTGCCTTCAGCATCCAGGCTACTTACAAACCAGTTTCAAAACTATGGATTAGTAGTAAATAATGAGAAGGAAGCAATTCTGGGGCTCTCTTTCTTCTTTTCTTCCTTTTTTTTTCATATGTAAAACATGAGAAGATTCTGATCATGGCTTGGTTTAAATAGTAGCCACTGTCAAAGATGTAACTTCAATAGGAAGCTTTTCATTTCTTCAAAGGATGAAAAGAGGGACATAATAACAGTACCAAATCTACCTTTCATGTCGAAACCATATGCTAAGCTTAAGTACAGGTTGTCCTTGACAGGTAGCCCTTGCTGTCCCTATAGTAGCAATTGGGACTGGAATTTATGTTGTTAAGCAATGGAGTTGTGCAACAGGCATGTCACAGATCAGAAAGGTTGTAATGAGCTGGGCAAGAGGTGCCACAACGGTTGGGCGGGTGCTCAGAGATGCAGCACAGATGGGGGAAAGTGCATGAATGGCTTGCATAAGTGCAGAGGGCTGATGAAGGGGCAACGGATGGGGGAGATTTATCTCAGTGACTTGTGATCTTCCCTGCCAGCTTCCCCATTGACTTTCTGAGCAAGTAGTGATCATGTGATTCAGCGGTGGGTTTCAGATATTGTTACCACTGGTTCGCCACAAGTGTGGCTCTTCTGCGCATGCGCCCAGCCTTGAAAATGTGCCTAAATAGGACGGCATAGCGCCGGGGGGGAGGGGCGGGCAGGCCCACCCATGATCTCTGCTACCGGTACGGGCAAACCAGTCTGAACCGGCTGAATACCACCTCTGATGTAATTGCAGGATACTTGGCAACCAATTATAAGTGCTAAAAGGTTGTCAAACACCCAGACTGTGATCACTGTGGAGATAGAGGAACAGCCGGTCTCCAAGATACAGTCATAATCACCATTTGTGCAACAACATCATAACTTGGAACAGTCACTGACCGAACGGTCATAGGTCAAAGACTATCTGCAGTATCTTAAGCATCTTCTATATGTTCAGAAGTTTCAGATTAATGGCAAATCGTTGGTGTCAGTGTAGGCCTAGCTGAATGAACGGTATGTTCAACTACTGAATGTTATGCAAATTTTGAACTTTTTAATATTTCATAGATCTTTAACTCTAGACCCCAAACACAATACAGAACCACATCAAGAAGCTGTTGTAGAAACTGTACTGCTTGGTGTGTATGTAAAATTGAAATGTTCCCACATGTATTGTTTAAGAGAACAGATTGTTAGCCTAGAAAATCTAGTGCTACAGTGAAAAAGCTCTCTGTCTCCCATACAGTGCATGACTCATTCAATTTGAGTTTGTTTTTCATGTTCTCCATTTTACTCTGCTTGCACTTTGTCTCTATTATGTAATTCAGTTAGTAAAATAGTACTTACTGCATTAAAAATGGCACTAAAAAATGTTGTCCAAAAGCCTACAATGAAAAAAAAAGAATTTTTATTTCTCTGTTCTATATTGAGTCTTCTTTCAACAAACACTGAACATAATTGGGCATTAAAGGGCCAAATACAAAACACATACAGATAGCATCTTTCTCTAGACTGAATTTAAGGCTTACACATTCTGCTTTCACCAAAGCCAGATTGCACAATATTGATCTGGTACAGTGAATCAGTTATAGCAAAAATCATTTCCCCCTTTCTCAAAAGTGGCTTTAAACCTGTTACACTACACACAGGTAGGAAACAGGTACAGTAATTGTTGTATGCTGCACAGAGACATTTTCCACGAGGCAGCCACATAAATTTTATCAATAAATAAAATAAAGTTTTATTTTACTAAAAATAGTACTGGATATGTAACATCTCAGGGAATTCTTTCATAGAGTTTAAATCATGCTTGTTTCTTCCTTAGCCAGTGGAGAGAAATCTGGCATTATTCCTAACGTGTTGCACAGAGGAAGTTACAAAAATGATGGACTCCATCTGAACTCAATAGTGTGACATAGAAGCAATAACCCAAGTAAAAAAAAATGAATAAAACAACAAAAGGCATCCAAAAAAATGTAGCTTTGGCTATATAAAAACCACAGATTCCAGAATAAGCAGGAAGTTGGCCAGCAGCTAAACATCCCATCCCATCAAACAGTAGCTAGCTCAACAACAACGAATGAGGAGGCTGAAGTACTGTAGACTAAAGTAGAGAATACTGAAACATTATAAAAAGAAAGGGCCAAACAAGGACTTGGTTGGAAAACCTTCCATGTACCCATGGGTCATAATCCATCTTCTCTCCCCTGTTTATTGATGGAACTTGGTAGGTATTTGATTCAACAAAATGGATAACTAAGACTTCTTTGTTGTGAAAGAACATAGAAGTGTGATCCCAGAAGAGTATGAGGACAAAAATGAAACAGAAGCTTCCTTTCCTTTAAAACTCAGTTGTAAACCTTGAAATGTTTAGATAAAAATAAACCAATCAAGTAACCTTTTTGGTTAGAGAGGCTGTTTTCATAACTCAACTTTTATGATCTAAAGAGCAAAAATATCATTTCAAAAGATGAAAGAAAATTGTTCACTAGTCTTCAACCAACATATAACACAGTATCATTACTGTGCAATGACCTGATTATAGACTCACCTAGGTTACAAAGAGGGATGCAGCCAGAGGTGAAAGATGTTGATTTGACAAAGATCTACACAATGTCATTATGATAACATTAAATAATAGGAGGCTCAGGATACACAACTTGACTCTTCACCCTGCTTATCTCTTTTGGAGGTTGGAAAGTTGTCATTAATTATCTGCCATTTGTTCATCTAACCTGCATTGTTGTATTCTCATGAAGCATCATAATTAATCACAGAGAATGCCATAGCCTGTCACAGAGAATTGCATCAAATAATGCCTTCATTTTTCAAGTTACAAATAGAGATCAGAGATTATCTGAGGTTATTTCGCAGATAGGGATACATTGGTCCATTCTTGAAAAGCTTACCGTATATACTCGAGTATAAGCCGACCCGAATATAAGCCGACCCCCCCAATTTTACCCCCAAAAAGTGGGAAAACTTATTGACTCGAGTATAAGCCGAGGGTGGGAAATGCAGCGGCTACTGTTAAATTTCAAAATAAAAAAAGACCGGTCAAAAGTGCGAGGACCTGTCAGAAATCACCTTTTTCAG
>WNWU01000064.1:6274437-6296892 GCA_012654045.1 Ptyas mucosa | reverse complement strand
TGGGTAGTCCTTTTGTGCATATGGACTACTCAGAGGGCTGAAAAAGTAATTTTTGACTGGTCCTCACACTTGTGACCAGTCCTCGAACTTACGACTGTCCTCACATTTTACGTTTTTGCCCTATCTTGTCACTCCCACTCTTTCTCATTCTCTCTCTCTCTCCACCTCTTTCTCTCTCTCTCCCCCACTCTGACTCTCTCATTCTCTCTTTCTCTCTCCCCTCCCCTCCGCTTGCATTCCAGCTGTTGAATTCTTTGAAACCAACTAAAAACTTCAGGGAGTGGGGGAGAATCCCTGTTGGGAAGAAGGGGAAGGAAGGCAGGAAGGCAGGAAGGCGAAAGAACGAAAGAAGAACGAAAGAAATCTTTCTTTCTTCTTTCCTTCCTTCTTTCTTTCTTCCTTCTTGCCTTCTTTCTTCCTTCTTTTCTTCTTTCCTTCTTTCCTTCTTTCTTTCTTTCTTGCCTTCCTTCCTTCTTTTCTTTCCTTCATCCCAGCAGGGACTTCCCCACCCCCCAAGTTTTAGTTATAGAAAGTGACAGGAACAGCCCGAGGGGATCCCAAAGCAGATTCCCTTGCAGATCTGCTCAGCTCCGGAGAACATCTGACTCTGTTTAGTGCTGGCTAGCCCAGCCGTCTGTGTGCAGGTGTGTGGCTGCGTGTGTCGGTGAGTGTGTATGTGTGCATGAATGTGCGGAGGGGGGGGAAGGCTGAGTGTGGGGGGGAAAGCCAGAGGCCCAGAGGGCGGGGGGCGAGAGGGGAAGAAACTTTGGGAAACTTTTTTCTTGCCCCTTTTTTTTTCTCCTCCCTTTCCTCGCCCCGAACGGCCAGCGGGCGAGGGTGCTCTGGTCGCCGCGAGGCTGCCCGAAGCATTCCTTTCCGAGGGGCTTCTCGGCACCCGCGCCTCAAATTCAGTTCAGCCAGGGGAGGGAAGTGGGGAGTTGAGGCGGGGTGGGGTGGGGGACCTGCGCCCCTCTCCCTCTCCCACATCGGAAAGGAACTTTCCGCTTCAGCTCCCCGCTTCCGAGAAGCCCCTCAGAAAGGGATGCTTCGGGCAGCCTCACCCGCCAGCCGTTCGGGGCGAGGAAAGGGAGGAGGAAAAAAAGGGGCGAGAAAAAAGGATGACTTTGGATGTTGCTGGGAGTTGCTGGGAGTTGCTCCGAGCGCAGAGTTAGCATCTCCCTTGCTCTTCCAGCGGAGGCTCTCACACTTTCTCAGCTTTCTCACCTGTTAAAACTTTGGGAAACTTTTTTCTCACCCCATTCTTTTTCAGCGAACGCTTCCCCTCCGCGCTCGGAGCAACTCCCAGCAACTCCCAGCAAGAGAAGAGAAGGCAGCGGGCGGGGTTAGGGTTAGGGTAAGCGTTCGCTGAAAAAGAAACTTTGGGAAACTTTTTTCTCGCCCCTTTTTTTCCTCCTCCCTTTCCTCGCCCCGAACAGCCGGCGGGCGAGGCTGCCCAAAGCGTTCCTTTCCAAGGGGCTTCTCGGAAGCGGGGAGCTGAAGCGGAAAGTTCCTTTCCGATGTGGGAGAGGGAGAGGGGCGCAGGTCCCCCACCCCGCCTCAACTCCCCGCTTCCCTCCCCCAGCTGAACGGAATTTGAGGCGCGGGTGCCGAGAAGCCCCTCGGAAAGGAACACTTCGGGCAGCCTCACGGCGACCGGAGCAGCCTTGCCCGCCGGCCGTTCGGGGCGAGGAAAGGGAGGAGGCGCCTGTGGGGGGAAGGAAAGAGCGGGGAGCTGAGGCGGGCAAGGGACGGCACTGGTATTCGGGGCCAGTACCAGGCAGCTGCAGGCACTTGCCATGGGCCACGCATGACCATGAGGTCGTTCGGCTCCCGCTTGCCTGGCAGCAGCTGTTTCTGCTCTTCTTCATCGCCCGGCACCGACCCTCTTCAGCACTGGAGCCGCGGCTGAGACTGAGGCCAAATTCAGTGAGTGGCGAGCTCCAGCCGCGGCGGGCGGGCCCGGCGGCCAAAGCGCCCCCAGCATGGCTGGCTGCTCGCTTGCTCGCCGGCAGCCCCTTCTGCTCCTCTTTTGCCCCTCAGCAGCTCCCAGCAACTCCCAGCAACATGCCGCGGCGGCGCTTTGGCTTCCGCTCGTTAGGCATCGGCCGCCTCTCTGCTCAGTTGCTGGGAGCCACTGAGGGGCAAAAGAGGAGCAGAAGGCGCTGCCGGCGCAAGCCTCCCTGACCCCTACAGCCAAAAAGGGGTGCGGGGGAGGGGCGCCGCACCCCCCACCCCATTTTGGCTTTAGCAAGCCTCCCTGCAACCCCGGGAGCCAAAACGGTTGCAGGGAAAAAGGCATTTTTTTCGTGACCCGAATATAAGCCGAGGGCCCATTTTTCAGGCTGAAAAACGGGCTGAAAAACCCGGCTTATATTCGAGTATATACGGTAGTTTAAAACCTGCTTATTCTGCCGCTATTAGTTTCTCTCAGCTCAACCAATCAGCAACTTTTTGAAACAGGTATTTTGCATATAATTTACTGATTATACATTACAGTCTGATTGGAAAATAAGGTTAAGTTGTTCTTGTTAACTTTTTGCTAACTGGTATTACTTTGCTTTTTGGATCAAGTGGACAAATTGGAAATTTATGTCCAAACCACCTGGAAACCACCAAGTTGCCTAAGCTTACCTTTGATAATCCGCACTGAAAATCAAGAGATATGCTATAGATATAGAAGTTGTAGTTTGTAGAGTACAACTTTTAAACATATTGGTCTTGGGATTCTATGCTATAAAAGAAATATACAAAAGGAGGAGAAGGCCAAAGAACACAAGCCAGACCCAGAAAAAGATGAAGAGGCACCAAAGACACATAACAACAACATCAAATAGCAATGGTTGAGGCCACTAGAACTTTGTTCTAGTTCTGAACAAAGAAGCAGTAAAAGCAGTAAAAGAGGAAGTAAAGAAGAAGGAGGAGGAAAAGGCTGGATACTTACTGTATTGACCAGGTGCACGCAAAGCTGTAGAGGAAAGCCAGATAGTCTGGGGGACCACTAGAAATAAAGAGAGAAAAAACATACTGGTTTACAAAAGTATTGTCACCATAAATCCATTAGCTGTTGTTTTTAAATCAAATTAATACTGCTGCCCCTCCAAAACAATTACCACAGCATATGATTGTAATTGCAAAGATATCTAAATCTAATCTAAATCTTAAATACAATTTAGTTCAGAGCTAAAAATAATTTGGCATTGATGAACTAGAAATTACATTTTTTTCAGCTCTGTGTATAATTTTAAATAAACCCTTTAAAGAAATCATGTTTGTCAAATAAATTCCTAAGTATTTAACCTAATGTCTTATTCTATATAAAATAATATATTCCCTCTCTGTAAGATGTAAGATATCTTCATATATCCAAAAATGATGATAATGACATACAGGCTGAGAGGGTGTTCAGGGGAATCTCCTTTGAGATCAAATAATTATATCTACATGTAGGGAAAAAGTCATTCATTTCTTCAGGGATAAAGAAATCTATTTTGATGTCTTTTATATAATTTTGTTAACACAAACTGAGGTACTTGTAATCTTTTCCAGATTCAGTCTGAAAGCTTACTATTATGAATCTTCTTCCCCTCTGATTTTTTTTTCTGGAGTCTATGGTAAACTTTTCACATATATTATTATTCCATCCCCCCCCCTTTTGTTAGAGGCCACAATTTCTTTTTACCAACAGATTTAGAATGTCATTTTAATGTGAGTGTTTTGAAGACATACATATTAAATATTAGCTGAAAACAGTTTGATCTAAGTAGGCATTAAGTTAATTTACCACAGGCTTACTAGCTTTTTTATCTACTTTTTTATCTTTGCTATTTCTTATAGAAAAGGACTCAAACACTACATTATCGTCCATAAAGTACACCACATACTTTATTAGTGATACTATCCATTCAATCATGCCCAATTGTAGGCAATTCTATGGACCAGCTTTCTCCACATTTTCCAATTTTGTACAGCTTCTTTCACTTGTGCTATGCTATGTCAGCTTTGATTTTATACCCATCATGTTTTTGGAGGTCTGACTCTTAACTGCCTTTTCCAATGAGTTTGCGGGCATAATAACATGGCTGAAATAAGTAACGTGTCATTGTGATTTTGCCTTCCAGCTTCGTTTTATATACTCCAGTACTTGCTTGTTTGTCTCCTTTATTGTCCAAGGAAAGTATTCTAGGGCTCCTTTGCTGAAGAGTTCCTGGGACAGCAAAGGGGCCCTTCTCACATGTTTTATTGCTCATGTTCAAAATGACCTCCAGATAAAATGCCCATTTATATCTGCTCTTTTTGTCCAGAAGACAGAATTTATAAAAACGCACAAGCTTTCCTGAGATTCATCAGATACCCAGGAAAGCCTACGCGGTTCCATAAAATGGGTTAATTGGAAGTTAACTACACTTCTTCTGATTTTCTGCCACCACAACTCTCCTATAATGTCTACAGCGAAAAGTACCAGCTCGTGTAAGTGTACTCTGTTGTCGTCCCCAGCCATTCAGCTGTGTCCAACCCTCAGCGACTATACAGCTCAGCACTCTCCATGTCCCTCTCATGCAGATAATCCATGCTTCCAGAAATAGCATGAATGAATGTCGTCCCTAAACCGTGCAATTGTCTTTACGACCTCACTCACCATGTCCACGGGAGGTCGCCAAGATTTTTCGAAGCGGCCCGACCGCCGGCGTTGAAAAGCTGTGCGAGCCGCACCAGTAACACGCCGCAAGAAACCTAAATAAAACAAAACGAAAAGCGCAGCTCCCCAGGCGATCGTCGATAGTTGCCAGCCTTCGCCCTTCATGGCTCAGGTGGCCGGTGCCGCACGGAAAAGGAGAAGATCAGCAGAAAGAGTACAAAATGCTTCCCTCCGTCTCGCAGATTTTTACTGGGTTGGAGGCGGAGCTTGATGAAAGCAGCTATTTCCTCAGCTTGGTATTTTTCCGTAATTCCATCGGGCAACATGCCTGAATAGCCGCCTGCCCAACGCCTGGCTTTCGATTAATCGCATGTTTGCGCCAGTGGGGGAGATCTCCACCGACACCACTCTGAAACTACAAAGGAGAAGCGATTTGTGTTACAGAGACCCTGAGAGATTTTAAAAGATGCACAGAATAGAAGTTATATTTTTCGATTCTTTTTGCGGCCTTTTTAGTTTCATTTAGACAATGATTTGTTAGCATACCAAGTTACCCATGGATTCTCCAATTAACTCTTTATTCCTGGTTCGCCGACATACAGCAGAATAGCGGCAAGAATTGGATTGTCATAAATTACCTTTTTTTTAATGATTTAGTGGTAACAGAACAGCTTGATTTGCAAGGCAATTGTTTTCTGCAGGCACATTTTTGTCTGAGGGGACAAAACTTAACTGATAGGCAATATCAACTGAGTCTCGCACAATTCCGCTCTGATCCTGCAGCGGGACGTTGCTATTATAGAAGTCCGTGAATGGCAAAAGGGACCATCTTTAACTGGGCGGGGCGGAACGGCCAGAGCAAAGAAGTCTAGCTAGCGTAATTAGGGACATGACAGGTGGATCTTACTTTTAATACGGGATATTCATTCTGTCCTTTTACGCTGCTCTCTTCAAGCTCTTCAGACACCTAGTTTCACTTGTTCATTTATCGATGACCGATAAATGCCAAACACTTCACTCGAATTTGAGGTGAGGCGGGGTGGTGGTAGTGTCGCAAAATAAATCCATACGGCCTGGATTCACTCGACATAAGAAGCTAAAATGTGGTTGGAGAGCCGATTATTTTTACTAAAAATGTACAGCAACTTTGGGCGGGAATCGATCCAATAGGAAATCTGCTAGAGGACGCGTCGTTGTTCTTGGGGGAAAAACCCCACAATCTTAATCATATTACATTGTTCTAGATAGGATTAATTTTAAGATTATTAATTCAATAATATTATACTGTATACAGATAGGCATGCAGTCTGTCGACTGAGTCCAACAAGAAAACGCAACGCAGAGTAAAAATAGCACCGCAGACAAAATATTGAAAGGCCCGTGTCAGCAGCGTCACTGTTCTACAGAATGATGCTATTTCTAGAACACGCCCAGGTTCCCGTAAAAGCCAATTACGGCGCAATGTTCTTTCTTAACCAGCCAATCTATATAAGCCTGCCTATTGCTTTCTTTTCGGTAACTGTTTTGGAAAGTGAAAATTGCCGAAGGAAGAGGGATCGGAGCTTAGTGCTCTGAGGCCTGTGTGATGTCTTGCTTTTTCCAAACTCTTTCTAACAAATACAGATCCAGACAGGGAAGCGAAAGTATTATAGAGGAACAATTATTCCAATGGGGCTTGACGGGTAAGTTTCGTTTCGAGCCATTTTTCCTAAAGATGGAATCCATAGATCAATTTACTTAGACTCTATTGATAAGCTAGTTTGTATTGGGGGCCGCCAGGGAATTGAATTAATTCAACGAGACCATGTTTTTATTTAAAACTATCAAAATGCAAATGGTATAAAAAACAAGCAATGGTAATTAAGTACTGTATATTAAAAACTAGTTTCAGCTTGATGGGATTAATGTACAAAGTACTTTGGTTCATTGCCTGTTCAAAAAGCCAGGTGATGCAAAGATAACCTAAAATGAATAAGTACCTTATTAATTCAGTATTAAGTGGTTCAGATACTTACGTAGTTTTCCAAATCAAGAATTTACATATTGCTTGTTCAGAGGGAAGAGGTATAAGATATCTTCTTTAAAATCCCTTGTCTTAAAAAATAACAAATATATTGTTAGACTGACATTCCTATGTTTGGATTTAAAAAGTAAGTTCTCTTGAATAGTTATGCTATTCCATAAATTAGATTGTCTGTCCTGCCTTTTAATAGTATGTAAATTGTAGCTGCTCTCATAGCAATCCCATGAATACAGGAATCAATGTAACCAGTTATATGTGATGTGAAACGACTTAATTTACCAGCTTTAGACTTGCTAGAATTAACTCCAGGAATTCCCGTTGGATATGTTGGCTGAGAATTGTGAAAATAGTAATGGTAACTTCTTAATGCTTGCTATAATTTCTTACCCTTTGGATAATAGTCAAATGTATTAAATATGCGTTAAAATGAAATATCTTCAAAAAGATAATTCTGTGTTTACACATATCTCGAAATGCCAATTAAAACAAGGCACCAGGTGTGAGAAAACTGCTGCACTGTATTTGCTCCCCTTCTAGAATGTCAGTGAAAATCTTGAAATAAGTTCTAAGAAAATGATGATAATTGCTTTTGCATAATCAAAGTATAATGTCTACAGTGGGGCAAAAAAGTATTTAGTCAGCCACCAATTGTGCAAGTTCTCCCACTTAAAAAGATGAGAGAGGCCTGTAATTGTCATCATAAGTAGACCTCAACTATGAGAGACAAAATGAGAAAACAAATCCAGACAATCACATTGTCTAATTTGGAAATAATTTATTTGCAAATTATGGTGGAAAATAATTATTTGGTCACCTACAAATAAGCAAGATTTCTGGCTCTCACAGACCTGTAACAACTTCTTTAAGAGGCTCCTCTGTCCTCCACTCATTACCTGTATTAATTGCACTTGTTTGAACTTGTTATCAGTATAAAAGACACCTGTCCAGAACCTCAAACAGTCACACTCCAAACTCCACTATGGTTGAAGACCAAAGAGCTGTCGAAGGACACCAGAAACAAAATTGTAGACCTGCACCAGGCTGGGAAGACTGAATCTACAATAGGCAAGCAGCTTGGTGTGAAGAAATCAACTGTGGGAGCAATAATTAGAAAATGGAAGACATACAAGACCACTGATAATCTCCCTCGATCTGGGGCTCCATGCAAGATCTCACCCTGTGGGGTCAAAATGATCACAAGAACAGTGAGCAAAAATCCCAGAACCACATGGGGGGATCTAGTGAATGACCTGCAGAGAGCTGGGACCAATGTAACAAAGGCTACCATCAGTAACACACTACGTTGCCAGGGGCTCAGATCCTGCCATGCCAGACGTGTCCCCCTGCTTAAGCCAGTACATGTCCGGGCCCGTCTGAAGTTTGCTAGAGAGCATTTGGATGATCCAGAAGAGGATTGGGAGAATGTCATATGGTCAGATGAAATCAAAGTAGAACTGTTTGGTAGAAACACAACTCGTCATGTTTGAAGGAGAGAGAATGCTGAGTTGCATCCAAAGAACACCATACCTACTGTGAAGCATGGGGGTGGCAACATCATGCTTTGGGGCTGTTTCTCTGCAAAGGGACCAGGACGACTGATCCGTGTACAGGAAAGAATGAATGGGGCCATGTATCGTGAGATTTTGAGTGCAAACCTCCTTCCATCAGCAAGGGCATTGAAGATGAAACGTGGCTGGGTCTTTCAGCATGACAATGATCCCAAACACACCGCCCGGGCAATGAAGGAGTGGCTTCGTAAGAAGCATTTCAAGGTCCTGGAGTGGCCTAGCCAGTCTCCAGATCTCAAGGCCATAGAAAACCTTGGGAGGGAGTTGAAAGTCTGTGTTGCCCAGCGACAGCCCCAAAACATCACTACTCTAGAAGAGAACTACCAACATACCAGCAACAGTATGTGCCAACCTTGTGAAGACTTATAGAAAACATTTGACCTCTGTCATTGCCAACAAAGGATATATAACAAAGTATTGAGATGAACTTTTGATATTGACCAAATACTTATTTTCCACCATAATTTGCAAATAAATTCTTTCAAATCAGACAATGTGATTGTCTGGATTTGTTTTCTCATTTTGTCTCTCATAGTTGAGGTCTACCTGTGATGACAATTACAGGCCTCTCTCATCTTTTAAGTGGGAGAACTTGCACAATTGGTGGCTGACTAAATACTTTTTTGCCCCACTGTAATTCTTTAGATTAATTGTATTTCAAACAGCTGTTTATGTAAGTTAAGAGTTCCTATGCAATAGTTTCCCTTTCTTATTTTTAGCTATTCATCTGTGTCCCTATCAGATAGAAGGTGTAAATTGGATGATAAGCTGCTATGAAACTGGGCATGGCTGTATTCTGGGTGATGAAATGGGACTGGGGAAGACTTGCCAGGTATTATTTTGTCTTTCTATATGAAATATATGACTTCCTAATTGTCAAAAGAAAAATGAATGTTATTAAAATAAATCCAAAATATGTTTAAAATCTATTTCAGACTATTTGTCTGCTTGTTTATTTGAGTGGGAGGCTTCATAGGAGACCTTTTGTGATCATTTGCCCTCTCTCTGTGTTAAACAACTGGAAAGATGAATTAAAAAGGTAAACATTTCAGGAGTTTTTACATTTCGTGAAGCACATTCAGGCAAGTTTCAAATATAATTTGTGTGCTGCCCAGTGTCAGTTTGGAGTTAGGCAGTGCCTAAATACAGAATTGGTGGCATTATTACAAACTACCATATATATTATGCCTGTTGATAATCAGAAATCTAGTAGCATATTTCCAACTAATACATTTTATTAAAATATTTTGTGAGGTGTAACTCATTTATCAGATGTATAGATGAAGTGTGTGAGTCTGTGATGAAGTGAATATATGCTGAATTGAGCTAAGCTTTTTAACATTTCTTAGTTGGAAAAGGTGCTGCCCATACTTCCTCTATTTTTTTTTTTACTTATAGGAAGGAATATAGTAAAATTTGGATTGAGAAAAATGATGCAGAATGAAATGCAACCCATTTTTTTAAATGCAGTTATCTACAATTTAGCCATAGCATTCCATTACCTATGTCTGTCTCTATAAGATAATTATTTTCAGAAATTTGCTACATTAGGAAAAGAGGTAGTTTGCACACAAAATGTCAAGTTTTGTGTCTGACATCACAGAATAGATAGTGTTGGAATAAGTGAACCAATGCAGTTCGTAAATTTATAATTCTGATTAGAAGAGAGATATTGATCAATAGCTCTTTTAAATATTCAAAAAAGGTTTTCTCCGAGCCTTTCCACTGTCATATATTTGGGAGGCAAAGAAGAAAGAGCTGAACTACAACAGGATTTGAAGTCAAATAATTGTTTCCACATTTTGCTGACTACTTATGAGGTATATCATTTGTTTTAATTAATATTGTGTATAAACATATATGTTTTAGTTAATATTTTGACAGGGCATTTGACTATTCTTATTTAACCAGTCTCCATGTCCATCATAAAGTTTTATTTATTTATTATTTATTATTGCGATTTATATCCTGCCTTTCTCCCTGAGGACTCAAGGCGGCTTACAAAAAGATAGTTTCCAATACAAATCACAATGAATTAAGAATTAAAATCAATAATGTTCATGATCTGTGACTGTGCTAAAAATGATTGATTGATTGATTAACTCTGTATCTCAAGGTCTGTGAATAGGTAGGTTTCTTTGATCTGTTGGAAGTTTTTGTACTGGAAAGTTTTTTTTCTTCCATACAACTATTACCTATGATTTTAATTATGCAAGTTTAAATTAAAATGCAAAAGGACAACTATTGGAGGAGATATATTGCAAAATATGAAGATCCTATAGGAGGAAGGGAGCAAATGATTGGCCCATTCTGGCAATTGTGCTTCCATAGATAAAAATTATTTTTGCAATAGTTTCTCTGAAATTTAAGCTTGTCCTCAGTTGAAATTATTCTGTAGAGTCTTTTTCCTGCACTCACTCATTAAGATCTGATAAATTGTTTTATTTTTATATTCATCTAATTAAGGCCAGATGTACAAGTAGATTGATGGGAAGAAAAAGCTCTGTATATCCTTTTTTCCAGAGCACTGCGGCTCCACTCCATCTGTGGGTTGATCCTCATTTCTGACAGCAACTGAGAGAACTTAAAATCGATTAGCTCCCCACTCCGTGCTCTAGCCACGCCTCCCTTTAATCCCCAGTCTTTCTCTCAGTTGCTGACAGACTGAGGTGGAAAAATTTTTGCTCCGTGCTCTAGATCATTGGTGGCGTTAGGTTTTCTTATTTTCTGTTGAGTAGAATTTTTTTTTTCTTTCGGTGGAGCTTGGGGCTTCATTGAATTTTGTTTTGTCCCTGTGGTTATTTTTGCCTTTTCTTTTTTTGCCTGCCTGCTGGTACTGCCTGCGGTGTGCCTGAGTGCCTGGTCACGCGGAGCCTCGGCGCGGTTAGCGCCTCCAGCCGCCGGATTCCGACCCTTTGGGGCGGATCCGGCTTCTTGATATCGCAGGGAAGGTTGGCGGCTGCCACCTTCCCTTTGCAATCGCTCCCTCGCTTGTTGCATCTGCGAGGGGAGCGGAGGCAGGCACGGCGGCCGTCCCGTCAGGGCTCTGCGGGCGGCGCCGTTTCCCTGGGCGGCTACTTAGCCGAGGCGAGTCCCAGGTGATAGGGGGTTGCAGCGGCGACTGTTCCGGCCGGGCTCTGCGGGCCGCGCCCCCCCCCCCCCCCTTCTGCTGAATTCAGGCGCTGGGACTGCGAAGCGAGCGGAGGCGAGGAGAACCGCCCGCTCGAGAGTGGCTCTGTGCGGCTGCTGGGCCCACATCCTGATTGCAACGGCTGCACGTGGGAGGCTCAGTAAGCGGCGGGCGCCATTTTGTTAGAACGTGGCCGCCCGCCCTTTTTTTTTTTTATTTTCGATCAGTTAACCCCGCGGCAGCGTGACCAGGAGGGTTGGCTTTGTGCGCCCTCTTCTGGCTGGAAAGGGAGTGGGAGGATTTACCTTCCTCCTCCTTTATTCCCTTGTGCCAGCTTGGTGCCCAGCTGCAGGCTCCAAAGGGGGGGGGAGTTGCCATCTAGCGTGGGGGCGCGCGTTGCCCTACCTCACCCCCCAGCCTTTCCCCTGTGCCGTGGACTGGGCTTAACGGCTGGGGACTTTTGGGCGTGAAACTGTTCCCCTACTTCCTGGGGTCGTTTCTCGGCAGTGCCTATTTCAGGCTTTTGCTCCAATTGAGGGGGGGGGTGCCTTTACGGCCCCAACCTCTACAACCTGGTTCTTGTGTGGTTGTGCCAGGGTACATTGGTTACCCGACTGCAGACATAGCTGATTTGCATATTTGATAATTTTGCATGTATTAATATATTTGCATATATTACTAAATTTGCATAAATTTGCATATATTACTAAATTTGCATAAATTAATAAATTTGCATAAATTTGCATATATTAATAAATTTTAAAAAAAATTTCCACACAAGTGTCGCTACTGTGGACTGTGTGAGAATGGCAGATTCATCTTGTTCCTCGGATTTGGAACGGGAGATCAGCCCAGTGCGGCCCCCCAAACTCGCCAAGAAACATTCTGGCAAGAGGAGCCGTAAGTCCCACCATTCTAAGGCGTCTTCTTCAGTGGAGAAGGACGCACTGCGGAGGCACAAGGCTTTGGAAAAGCAGTGGGAGAAGGCCAAATCGGCTTCTACCACGCAGGCTGTACCAGGGGAGGGTGCATCTCCAGGTGGGCATGCCGGCCCGGCACTGGTCCTTTCGGGGACAGTCCCGTCTGCCCCTCTATTACTTTCCAGGGGCATCTCTCAGTCCCTACCAGATGTCTCCCGAGCGGGATTGGACGCTGGCCATTCCCTGCGTC
Source organism: Ptyas mucosa (assembly GCA_012654045.1). NCBI lineage: Eukaryota > Metazoa > Chordata > Lepidosauria > Squamata > Colubridae > Ptyas > Ptyas mucosa. Next base: position 6,284,365 of record WNWU01000064.1, on the reverse strand, counting down.
GACAACCTCCTTCTGCTACATTCACACCCACAGCTGCGGGACTGAGAGCAGTGGCACAGCCGGCAGTGGGACCACAATTTGACCTTCAGACGGTGCTGTCTACTGCCTTGGCTTCTATCATGGCAGCAAGCGCGCAATCAGCGGCTCAGGCTCCCGTTCCGGGACCTGCCACGACGGCTCCGGTGGCTCCTGTTGTTCGCAGATCCCGTGAGCCAGTGCAACCCGAGACAGAATCCTCTGAGGAGTCGGATCCTGAGGAGGATTATCCTGAGGATGAGTTTTCGGAGGACGAGGGTCTGCTACCGGATTCGCCTGCATTTACGGGCCTGTTCCGTCCGTCCCTATTTAAATCTTTGCTGCACAAGGCGCGCCTGACTACCAACCTAGGTTCGGTTGGGGCTCAGCCTCCGCCGTCACAATCTGAGGTTGGACCTCATGATGCATTGTTCAAGCAGGCCAGGGCTGAGAAGGAGTTTGTGCCGTGCCCTCAACTGTTTACTGACGTTCTGCAGGCACCGTGGGGACAACCAGGCTCCTCGACTGCGCCCACGAATTTGGACAAAAAGTTGTTTTGCTCAGCTCCCGAGTTGGACGCCTTGCTGGAGTTGCCGACGGTGGATGCCCCAGTGGCGGGGCTGACTTCGCAGTCGTTGGTCTCGGGAGATCCTCTGGAGGGCTTGAAGTCGGAGGAGAGGCGCACTGAGATGGCCTTCCGTAAAGCGCATCAGGCGGTGGCTTGGGCTGTCCGCTCGGCTACGGCGACATCCTTCTTCAACAGGGCCTCTCTTATCTGGCTGAGACAGCTGCAGGAACGCCTTCCTCCGGAGGAGAGACGTCTGCACCATGATGTTAATAAAATTATCGCAGCCACGGAGTATTCGGCGGATGCCTCGCTGAGTTCGGTCAAATTTGCTTCCAGAGCGCTTGCGGCTTCAGTGACGTCTCGCCACTTGTTTTGGTTGAGGCCCTGGAAGGCGGATGTTAAGACAAAGTGGAAGCTGGCAGCGGCTCCGTACAAGGCTCCGGCGCTTTTTGGGGCTGCTCTGGATCCGGTCCTTGTGGAGGACAAGGATAAGCGGAAGGTGATGCCGTCGTCCTCCCGCAAGCGGGATAGGCGTTTTACGCCCTATTCCTTTCGCCAGCCCTTTCGTCAGTATTCCGGGACCGGCGGGTCCCCCGGTTACCGTCAGTCGTTCCAACCAGCTGACCGCTTTTCCGGGAGGCGTGGTTTCCGTGAGAGAGGTGGGAGACAGACTTCCTCGACTCGTCCGTTCAGAGGAACCGGCTCCAAACCTTTCCGTCGGGGCAAATGACTCACCGCCAGCGGGTCCGGTCGGCGGTCGTCTGCGGTTCTTCCGCGATCAGTGGGAGTCGTCGACTCAGGACCTGTGGGTGCGGCGCACCGTGACGGAAGGGTTGTCGATCGAATTCGTGGATCGTCCTCCTGGGCGCTTCATCAGGTGCCCCGTTCCGTTGACGAGGGAACGTCGCAAGTTGATGCTGGCGGAGATCTCTCACCTGTTGGAGATAGAGGCAATAGAACCGGTGCCTCGGGATCAGTGGGGGACCGGGTTTTATTCAGTTCTATTTTTAGTTCCCAAGAGCTCCGGCGGAGTCCGGGGAATCCTCAACTTGAAACAGTTGAACCGGGCGGTGCGTTATCGCCGTTTCAAGATGCACTCTCTGCGTTCTATTCTTGCTTCGGTGCGACAGGGCGATTATCTTCAGTCGGTGGATCTTCGGGAGGCGTATCTCCATGTTCCCGTCCACCCTTCACATCGGCGGTTTCTGCGCTTCGAGTTTGCGGGCAAGCATTACCAATATTGTGCAATGCCGTTCGGACTTTCCTCCGCTCCCCGGACATTCACCAAGTTGGTTGCGGTGGTGTCGGCTTCGCTCAGTTCGGTTCCGGTGCGAACTCTGTGTTACCTAGACGATGTGCTGGTTCTGTCGTCGTCTCCGGTCAAGGCTGTTCGGGACATGGACATGGTCCTGCGAGCGTTCCGGGCGCATGGGTTCACGATAAACGTGGAGAAGAGTCATTTCGTTCCGTCCACGTCGATTCTGCATCTGGGCACCATAATAGACTCTGCGAGGGGGCAGGTGTTTTTGTCTCCGGACAGGGTGAAGGACATCTCGAGGTCGCTGGACCAGGTGCTCTCCCGGAGGTCGGTGTCGTTGTTGACCCTGTCGAGACTGTTGGGGAAGTTTGTCTCCTGTTACCAGATCGTCCCTTGGGCGCGTCGGCATTCGCGTCCGCTGCAGTGGCTTTTCCTCCCGTTTCAACGGACGGGGCGGGCCAGCTCATTGAGGAGGGTTCCTGTTCCCCCTCAGGTCAGTCTATCGCTGCGTTGGTGGAGATCGATGGCCATTCGGAGAGGTTGTCACTTTCTGGGCCTGGACCGGGTGGTCTTGACCACAGATGCCAGTCTTCAGGGCTGGGGTGCCCACTTGTCCAATCAGGTGGCACAGGGTCTTTGGACCCCGGCCGAGAGTACCTTGAGCATCAACCTTCTGGAGCTGCGGGCGATCAGGCTGGCCCTTTGTCACTTCAGACCGGAGGTTCGGGGGCGACACGTTTTGGTCCTCACGGACAACACGTCGGCCAAGGCGCACGTGAACCGGGAAGGCGGTACCCGGTCCCGGAGTCTGATGTTCGAGTCGGAGAGGCTGTTCAGCTGGGCGGAGCGGAACCTGTTGTCGATTCGGGCGGACCACATTTCCGGGGCAGCAAACGTCCAGGCGGATTGGCTGAGCAGGGAGGTGATCGACCCGGCAGAGTGGCAACTACATCCTCGGCTGTTTCAGGAACTGGCCCTTCGTTTCGGGAGACCGGTGGTAGATCTATTTGCCACTCATACCAACGCCCAGCTTCCTCGGTTCATCTCCCGTTACCACTCGCCATTGGCAGAAGACACGGACGCTCTGCGTTGCCGCTGGCCTGCGGAGCTGCTGTATGCCTTCCCTCCGGTCACGTTGATCCAGCAGGTCGTCCGGAAGATCATAGCGGAGCGGGCGAGGGTGTTGCTGGTGGCCCCTTTCTGGCCTCGCCGACCTTGGTTTCCGGACCTAGTGGAGCTGTCGGTGTCCGAGCCGTGGGTGATTCCTCCCCACAAGATTGTCCTGCGCCAAGGGGCCATCTCTCACCCCGAGCCGCAGTGGCTCCAGTTGGCCGTCTGGGATTTGAGCGGCTCCTCTTGAGGAAGGGTAGGCTTCCGGATCCGGTCATCGGCATTATCCAAGCGGCTCGTCGACCCTCCACAACGCGGATTTACGATGCGTCTTGGCGGGCGTTTTGCCGTTGGGCTGCTGGGAGTCACGTGGATCCCACGTCGGCGTCGGTGCAGGATGTGCTCGGGTTCCTTCAGGCGGGTTTCGAGCGGGGTCTCGCCCCGGCTACGCTGCGTCGTCAAGTGGCGGCTCTGTCGACTGTGCTTTCTGCACCTCCTTATCAGTCGTTGGCGCATCACCCCTGGATCCGGGGGTTTCTTCATGGCGCTCGGAATTTACGTCCGGTGGTGGTCCACCGGTATCCCACTTGGGATTTACAGTTAGTTTTGGAGGCGCTTACGGTTGCCCCCTTTGAACCGTTGGGGTCAGTTTCGCTTAAGTTCCTATCTTTTAAGGTGGCCTTTCTCCTGGCGGTCACGTCGGCGCGGAGGATTTCGGAGCTCGCCGCGTTGTCGGTCAGAGAGGACCTGTGCATCTTTCGTCCTAATACTGTTGTGCTTCGGCTAGATCCGGCTTTTACACCCAAGGTGAACTCGTGGTTTCATCGGGCGCAGGAGATCGTTTTGCCGGATTTTTGTCCTTCTCCTTGGCATCAACGCGAGATTCTGTGGCATACGCTGGACGTTCGTAGGGCCTTGCGTCGGTATATTCGCCGGACGGCTACTTTTCGGAAGTCGGAGGCCCTGCTTGTGTCGTTTCACCCGGCCTCCATGGGTCAGAAGGTTTCGTCGGCCACGGTGGGTCGGTGGATTAAGGCGTGTATAGCGTCCGCTTACGAGAGTCGGGCGAGAGTTCCTCCTTCTCGGATTTTGCCTCATTCGACGCGGAGTGCAGCTACTTCGGCGGCTTGGTCGACACAGGCGTCGGTGCTGGACATTTGTCGGGCTGCCACGTGGACCTCGTTGTCGCCGTTTATACGGCACTATCGGATTGACTCTTACGCTTCGGCTGATGCTTCGTTTGGTAGGAGGGTCTTGCAGAGTGTTGTTGCGGGGTCTTCACGGGGGAGCAGTCCGCCTCCCGGCCCTGTGGTTTGAGCTTGGGTATGTCCCACAGATGGAGTGGAGCCGCAGTGCTCTGGAAAATGGACGTTGTCTTACCTGAACGTCCTTTTTCGGGGCACTGCGGCTCCACTCCATACCCTCCCTGTTTGTTTGGCTATTGGCGTCCTGCCTTTGATAGTTGTTTGTGGTGTTTCTTTAGTTGAATAAAGTTTGTTGTTCCTTTGGTGCTGACTCTTCGTTCAAGACTGGGGATTAAAGGGAGGCGTGGCTAGAGCACGGAGTGGGGAGCTAATCGATTTTAAGTTCTCTCAGTTGCTGTCAGAAATGAGGATCAACCCACAGATGGAGTGGAGCCGCAGTGCCCCGAAAAAGGACGTTCAGGTAAGACAACGTCCATTTCCACTATAACAGAAATAGATGGATGTGTGAAAAACATCCAGATATTCAGAAAGGTAGATTATGAGTTTGTTGAAACCAGATTATAGAATATAGATTATTAAATTTGGTTTGTTCAATTTAAACTTTTTCTAAAAAAATTCTTCAAGAATCTTTCAGTTGACTATGCTTTAAACTAAACTTTAAAATAACTATCTGGTTTCTAATCTAGCCAGCAGTAGTTTAGATTCACGCATTATACTGGGCAGGATATTTTAATAGTAGTGAAATATGAATGCAGACCAAAAATGGCTGGATTCACACAGATGTGTGTGAACCCAGGCAATAATGATTGAAATTATTTAATTAATCAATTTATTTTTATTTAACTATATTATTAATAAACCATAATTTCTGGTTGAAATGAAATATAAAGCTAAAATTCTGATGCTTTGAAAGTCACACCAAATGTAACAAACTCCTGACTATAAGAGGAGGTGAATGGAAAATGATTGTATACAACTTCAAGGTTTATTTAGGAACATTGTCATTCATGCCTCTTGACCATAGAATTACAGGGCTAGAAGGGACCTTGGAAGTGTTCTAATCCAACCCCCTGCCCAAGGCAGAAGGGGCTTTATTGCATCCCAAATGGCTGTCCAATCTCTTCTTCAGGACTTCCAGCAATGGAGCACCCACAACTGTTTCATTGATTTAATTGTTCTCACCGTTAGGAAATTCTTCCTTATTTCTAGATTGGATTTCTCTTTAACAAACTTCCACTCATTGCTTTTTGTCCTGTCCTCGTGTATTTGGAGAATAAGTCAATTCCCTCTTCTCTGTGATATCCCCTCAAATACCAGAAGACAGCTATCATGTCAGCCCAATCATTCTCTTCATTAGGTTAAACACCTAATTCCCTTAGCTGTTCCATATACAATTTAGCCTCCAGACCCCTTTTGTTGCCGCTCTTTACACTCTTTCTAGGGCTTCAGCTTTTTTTTATCATGGTGAATAGAATGGGAGGTAGCATTCCAGGTGTGGCCTCACTAGTATAATATAGAGCAATACTATCACCTCTCATTATTTTGATGCTATCCCTCTGTTGATGGAGCCTATGCATTGGCCTGCTTTCTTTCTTTCTTTCTTTTTTTCTTTCTTTCTTTCTTTCTTTCTATTATTTTTACTATTCATATTGCTTATATTAATAAAGCATAGTTGAGTTTCATATGCAGCATATAAACTTATAGTATAAACAAAACTTTTCTTTCACTTGGTTACAGATGTGCCTCAAAGATCCAGCTTTTCTAAAACGGTGAGGACTTCGAGTACAAATATCATGTTTTCAACATAAAAGCTATTTGGACCTTGGAGCCAATTATTATTATTGTTATTGTTGTTGTTGTTGTTATTTATTAAATGTATATACCGCCCTACTCCCAAAGGACTCAGGGCAGTGAACAGCCAAAATAAAATACATGTAATACAAATATTTAAAACATTTTAAAAATATTAAATATTATGGCCCAAAAACCAAATTAAAACCAATTTTAAAACCCAATTTAAAATTTAAAACAATTTAAATCAATTTAAAAGAGGTTAGGCCAGGCCAGCCTGCTGGAAAAGGAACATTTTAAGGCATGGCGGAATGCGCGCAGATCTGGGATGTTCCGTATCTCTGGGAGGAGCTCGTTCCAAATGGTAGGTGCCCCCACAGAGAAGGGTCTCCCCCTGGGGGCCGCCAGCCGACATTGTTTGGCCGACGGCACCCTGAGAAGTCCCCCTCTATGGGAGCGTACTGGTCTGTGAGAGGCTACTGGTGGCAGAAGGCAGTCTCATAAGTACCCTTGCCCTAAGCCATGGAGCGCTCTAAAGGTGGTAACCAAGACCTTGAAACGCACCCGGAAGACTACCAGGAGCCAGTGCAGCTCGCGCAGAAGGGATGTCACATGGGAGTGCCACGTCGCTCCCATAACCACCCGCGTGGCCGCATTCTGGACCAGTTGGAGCCTCCGGATGCTCCTCAAGGGGAGCCCCATGTAGAGAGCATTGCAGTAGTCTAGGCGGGAAGTGACGAGGGCATGAGTGACCGTGTTTAACGAGTCCCAATCTAGAAAGGGACGCAACTGGCAAATCAGGCGGACCTGATAAAAAGCCTTCCCAGCCACAGCTGTCAAATGCTCTTCTAAAGACAGCTGTGAGTCCAGGAGGACACCCAAGTTGCGAGCCCTCTCTGTGGGGGCCAACGACTTGCCCCCAATAGTCAGTGATGGCACCAACTGACTGCCGGGATGTCGGAAACCACAGCCACTCGGTCTTGGATGGGTTGAGCCTGAGTCTGTTCCTCCCCATCCAGATCCGCACAGCCTCCAGGCACTGGGACATCACTTCAAGGGCATCATTGGGGTGATCCGGGGTGGAGATGTACAGCTGAGTGTCATAAGCGTATATATGGTACTTCACCCCGAAGCCACGGATGATCTCACCCAGCGGCTTCACATTCATGTTGAACAAAAGGGGCGAGAGAATCGACCCTTGTGGCACCCCACATACAAGGGGCCTCGGGGTTGACCTCTGCCCCCCTGTTAACACAGACTGCGACCAGTCGGAGAGAAAGGAGGAGAACCACCGTAGCACAGTGCCTCCCACTCCTAACTCTTCCAACCGGTGCAGCATGATACCATGGTCGATGGTATCAAAAGCCGCTGAGAGGTCTAATAGGACCAGGACAGAGGAACAGCCCCTGTCCCGAGCCCTCCAGAGATCATCAACCAACACGACCAATGCTGTTTCCGTGCTGTACCTGGGCCTGAAGCCTGACTGGAACGGATCTAGATAAGCCGATTCCTCCAGGTACTGAGGGAGCTATCGCGCAACCACACTCTCAACAACCTTCGCAATAAAGCAAAGGTTGGAGACTGGACGATAATTAGACAACACTGCCGGGTCCAGGGAAGGCTTCTTGAGAAGCAGTCTCACCACCACCACCAAGTTATACATGAATAGTTGTTTTAATTTTTAGAATGAAGCCTGTTCTTACAAAGGTTGTCTCCTTTTTGTGCTTTTACCTATTTGAATCGGTTACTGGGGAGAAGAGAAGACAGGTGGTAATTATTTGCATTAGTAGGTACACATTAATGTAACATCTAAGAAATTTAAAGAGAATCATTCAAATATGACCAAGGAGAAGGAAACCTTATATAGTATTTCTCAAGGTCTCTAATTCTGAGCTACTAAATAAAACCTTAATATCTTAAACCTTAATAAATCTCAATTCCTCTATGTGAATAAAGTAAGCAAATAATAGATCTGAATGCATCATATTTCTGGTCTTTCTTTATGTTCAGTTTTAACTGGACTTGTCTTATTGTGGATGAAGCGCAGAGACTGAAGAATCAGGATTCATTGCTTCATAAAACACTATCTGAGGTAAAAAAAAATAGTACATTTTCTTTTGTTCAAATTTTAGAGGATGAATATTTCCTAACTGCCTTCTTTGTCATTTGGGGAGATTTCAGTTTCTTGATTATCTTTAAGGGTTCAACTAAGTAATAGACTATTTCTAGTTTGATGTGAGGAGAGATCCAATTTGAGTTTAAGATAAATTATTGGCATTTTTATTCTTCAATAAGAAAAGAAGCAACATTAATATTAACTTTAAAATATTCAATTTATCTCTGGAATAAAAAAACAATTTTCTCAGAAGACACAAGTTTTCCAACTTTACTAAAAAGGGAATGGATCCTACCTCTAATTGCAAAATAATATCGCAAAGTTCCGAATCATGTGCCCACATTACTTCCCATCACCCTATCAATTAACTTGCATGTATGGATCTAACAGTTATATACAATGAATCAAATTCTTCCCCTCAGCAGTGTCTAAACTATACACGGAGAGAAACTTTATTTTGATCACTGAGCAATAAAAATATATTTGATAAAGGAAAATTAACAAAGGAAAATTAACCATAACATCAATTGGTGATCATTTGTAGATAAAGGTTGCACATAATGTACCGTATATACTCGAATATAAGTCGAGTTTTTCAGCATGTTTTTCAGGCTGAAAAAGCCCCCCTCGGCTTATATTCGAGTCACGAAAAAAATGCCTTTTTAAAAGAAAACAAATGAGTAGACCCGTGTCTGCAAAAATAAAAAAACAGCCCCTTTCAGCTTCAGTATAGGTTAATTACCATAAGTTGATTTGAACAGCCTCCCGACTCTCAGCTGATTTGCTCTCAGCTGTTTTGGGCAGGGGTCTTTTTCTAGCTGCAGAGTGCGGCTGGAGCACTTTTTTTTTTCTCCTTGTGCAATTCAAGCTGAAAACAAAACTGAAACTAAAGCAGGTTTCTGGCTTTGCTGTTTGCTTGCAACGTTGGAAAGGCAGATTTCTTTTTCCTCATCAAAAAAAGTAGGTGCAAACAATGGGAAATTTATGGCAAATGGCAAAAGAGGAGAGTTCAAGATTTTAAAACACAAAAGGAAAAAAAAGCTCTATTTAACTAGGGAATTGTAATAATTGAGATACTATTAATTGTATATTGTGTTGAAAGCAGAAATGGTTAAGTTGTGGTTTGGAAGAATATTGGGGGAAATTATTTGGTTTATTATTATTGGTAAATATAATTAATTGATTTGTAAGAAATTGGATTGCATGGAAATAATTGGAATATTCATGTTCATATTGATTAATATACAAAAAAGATAGTTATATAACTAATTGATTTATATTAAAATGTTGAATTTGTATTGAACAACTGTAATATTACATAATTAACCAATGTGAGGATGGATATAAAAATAGATGACAATGGGAAGGGGTATAATATAGAATAGAAGGGGAAAATTGAATTTGATTAAGATTAGAGATGAGGATGAAGGGTAATATTGGTTTTTTAAAAAAATAGATGAGGAATAAATATGGCAAAAAGGAAATATAGAATTGTAAATTTAAGTGAAATGACTGAACACTGTTTAAATTTGTGAACCAGCCAAATACTCTGTTCAAAGAAAATACACTGTATGTTTGTATGTGTGTTTCTAATTATTGCTATTTATTCATATTTGTTCTCTTTTATTCTTTAAAGTTTAACAATTCATTCTTTATCTTGATATCTTTATATTTGTTTGGGTTTGGTTTTCTTCCCTTTCATCTTTTTTATTGTACAGCAATCTTTCTCCTCAAACCTACCACCTCTTTCTTTGAGAAAGGGGGGAGAAAGAGAATGAGAGAGAGAGTGGGGGAGAGAGAGAGAGAGAAAGAGGGGGGGAGAGAAAGAATGAGAAAGAGAGGGGGAGAGAGAAATGGTGATAAGA
>WNWU01000064.1:6133028-6274037 GCA_012654045.1 Ptyas mucosa | reverse complement strand
CAGCTTCAGTATAGGTTAATTACCATAAGTTGATTTGAACAGCCTCCCGACTCTCAGCTGATTTGCTCTCAGCTGTTTTGGGCAGGGGTCTTTTTCTAGCTGCAGAGTGCGGCTGGAGCACTTTTTTTTTTCTCCTTGTGCAATTCAAGCTGAAAACAAAACTGAAACTAAAGCAGGTTTCTGGCTTTGCTGTTTGCTTGCAACGTTGGAAAGGCAGATTTCTTTTTCCTCATCAAAAAAAGTAGGTGCAAACAATGGGAAATTTATGGCAAATGGCAAAAGAGGAGAGTTCAAGATTTTAAAACACAAAAGGAAAAAAAAGCTCTATTTAACTAGGGAATTGTAATAATTGAGATACTATTAATTGTATATTGTGTTGAAAGCAGAAATTGTTAAGTTGTGGTTTGGAGGAATATATGGGGGAAATTATTTGGTTTATTATTATTGGTAAATATAATTACCAGTAATTGATTTGTAAGAAATTGGATTGCATGGAAATAATTGGAATATTCATGTTCATATTGATTAATATACAAAAAAGATAGTTATATAACTAATTGATTTATATTAAAATGTTGAATTTGTATTGAACAACTGTAATATTACATAATTAACCAATGTGAGGATGGATATAAAAATAGATGACAATGGGAAGGGGTATAATATAGAATAGAAGGGGAAAATTGAATTTGATTAAGATTAGAGATGAGGATGAAGGGTAATATTGGTTTTTTAAAAAAATAGATGAGGAATAAATATGGCAAAAAGGAAATATAGAATTGTAAATTTAAGTGAAATGACTGAACACTGTTTAAATTTGTGAACCAGCCAAATACTCTGTTCAAAGAAAATACACTGTATGTTTGTATGTGTGTTTCTAATTATTGCTATTTATTCATATTTGTTCTCTTTTATTCTTTAAAGTTTAACAATTCATTCTTTATCTTGATATCTTTATATTTGTTTGGGGTTGGTTTTCTTCCCTTTCATCTTTTTTATTGTACAGCAATCTTTCTCCTCAAACCTACCACCTCTCTGAGAAAGGGGGGAGAAAGAGAATGAGAGAGAGAGTGGGGGAGAGAGAGAGAGAGAAAGAGGGGGGGAGAGAAAGAATGAGAAAGAGAGGGGGAGAGAGAAATGGTGATAAGATAGGGCAAAAACGTAAAATGTGAGGACAGTCATAAGTTCGAGGACTGGTCACAAGTGTGAGGACCAGTCAAAAATTACTTTTCCAGCCCTCTGAGTAGTCCATATGCACAAAAGGACTACCCAGAGGGCTGAAAAAAGTGATTTCTGACAGGTCCTCGCACTTTTGACCAGTCTTTTTTTATTTTGAAATTTACCAGTAGCTGCTGCATTTCCCACCCCCGGCTTATACTCGAGTCAATAAGTTTTCCCAGTTTTTTTGTGGTAAAATTGGGGGCCTCGGCTTATATTCGGGTCGGCTTATACTTGAGTATATACGGTAATAGAATTTTGCTACTTTTAAATAGATTCATCCCTGATTGTCTAACAAATAATGCAAAAAATAAATGCTAAACTACAGGACATCTTTTAGTATTCAACAGATTTCCGTCTCCTGCTGACTGGTACTCCAATTCAGAACAATCTTCAAGAGTTATATTCGCTGCTTAATTTTATTGAACCAGTTATATTTCCCAAGGAACTTGCAGATGAATTTGTTTGCTATTACCATGAAATTGAAAAAGATACTGAAATAGGCAAGTAGAAAGTTAAGATTCATTGCAGAATGTGAACAGTTGGTATTCAGGTTTCTTTTTTGATTATGCTACTGTTATTAAAGGAATGTGTATAGCCTGTGCTTGAACCAAAAACATTCCAATTTTTAATTAAGAATTCAGTGTCCTATGATATCATGGACCTCATCTTTTTGCTCTTTCTTTTTTTCATTAATGTTATAAGAGATGTACTGTGTATATGCTTAGGGTGGTTTTTTTTTACTTTTTAACTTATGCAGCTATATACAACTGTATACAATTGCTGCCCCAGGGAAATGCAAAGTCTCTTAGGCAATCTTATTTTTAAGTATAGATAATCCTCATTTAATGACAGTAATTGGCACTGAATACTTTGTTATTAAGCAATATGGTCCTAAAGCAAAATATTGTGTGACCATGCTGACTTAACTGCAATTCTGGTTGCAATTATTAAGCAAATTATGCAGAATACAAAGCACGATATCGTGCGACCACAACTTGTGACTTCCTGCGGATTCCCACATTGACTTTGCTTACTGGAAGCTTTCAGTGAAGGTCACAAATGGTAATCGCGCAACCATTACACATTGCAACTGTTGTAATTTCAATCACATGATTGTGGGGACATGGTGACCATTGCAATTTTGAGGACTGGCTAGGTCCCAAGAACTACATATAATTTTAAGTTTTTTCTAAAAGGTATTGAATTTGGTGCATATGTGAGAAAAAGAGTTCAATCTCCAGTAAGGTTATGGATCTTCATTGCATGCATAATTAGTGCCTGGAATTTAAATGACACATTGAATATGCTTTAATATGACACTTGTGTTTTTGCAGTAACAACATGCATAGTTCCCCATACAACAGCTTTCCTCAGTCTTATGTCATGCTGCTGAATCATGGAATTCTTAAATTGACCAATTGAAATTAGGGAAATCGTTAATTTTGATAACTCTAGCCCTATTAATTTTAGTGGGTTTATCCTTAAATAAGACTATGTTTTCAATCACACCAATTATAGTGATGAGTTCTATATTTACTATATGAAGCTCTTTTTTTAAAGTGTCAAATTACATAATCTCATTTGTTAAGGTCAGTAACTATTAAATAAACAACCTAAAATCCAACATAGTCAATTACCTGTAATTACCTGTAATCATGTAATCAAATGCAACATTACTCAGGAGATGTAGCCAAACTAGCTAAAACTAACCTTAACCTAATGATATTGGCATTATATTCTGAAATATAAAATGTAGAAAATATAAAAGATAAATATATAGAACAGATTATTGTAATACTGGTGTCCTGATTTGTTAATCTGATTATGTGATATGACAATCTTATATACTGTACATCTATTTCATTTACTGTACATCTCTCTTGTCTGTTGAGTCAATTGAATAGACTGATTGTGGCTGATTGATGGCTTCTTTGAAATGGTCAGGCCTTTCGCCTTCTACTTCAAGTTGGGAAATTGTTTCTCACAATGTTTCTTAACTATCTCTACCAGAATTCATTAAGATGTGTATATTACATAGATCCACTTTTAGTTAGCTTCTGTTACTTGAAGCTGTGGGAAGATTTACAAGTTTTCCTTACAAACATGCACCCAAAGCATTAATCATCTAAATGGTGAAGTGATTGTAAATTAAGGGGTAGATCACCTAGATCCTCTTAGATTTCTTTCAGTTTTAGGAATCATAACTTGTCCACATTTTTCATCCTGTTTACATTTAACTGGATATTTCTGTTTCTATTTTAAGTCAAAGAACTTCATAGTCTGTTGCAGCCTTTGTTGCTCAGGAGAGTGAAGGCAGAAGTTTCAGAAGAAATTCCAAAGAAGGTAGAAGTGGTTCTCTACCATGGAATGTCAACACTGCAGAAAAAACTTTATAAGGCTCTTCTCGTGAAAGACCTAGGTAAAAAGAAAACGAATAGATTTTGGCACTGGCCATCAAGTCAGGTAATAATTTGGTTGGTAAATTGAGACAGGAAGTTTTAAGGCGGAATCATATTTTGAAACCATTCAAATAATGAAAATTTAGTTATCAAATCCCATTGATTTCAGTGTATATACTATTCAATTTTATAATTACATTTTCGCCCTAGTGGGACACATTTGTGATTTTTCTCCATATTAAGGCTATGCTTGTTATGCTAGGAAGGAAAAAGTAAACCCTAAACATTATTTGGTTTTTCTTACATTTCTTATATTTCTATCCCTAGCAATTCTGAGGATTTTACTAGTTGATTGAATTAGTACTTGAACTTTCCATCATTGATATAAAGGCAGTATTTCTTATAAAAGACAGTAGTTTTTTCTTCTTTCTCCCTTCCAGAGAATTTTACCTAGTAATAGTTGTATCCTGTTTTTCTGTTCCTGAATTTTTGAATTTTTCAGCTAGTTATGTTTTCTCATTTTAAAATTAATGTGATTTGCACTTCATTTTGACTTGGACAGTTTCTAATATTAATATGTAAAATATAGTCATTGTCAGTGGTGGGATTCAACCAGTTTGCACCGATTCAACCAAACTGGTTGTTAACTTTTTGCACAGTTTGGCAAACTGGCTGATCCCACCACTGGCTGGCCCCTCCCCTCCCAGTCACTCCTTGCCTGGCCTGAGAAGGTAAGAGCGACAGTGGGGGAGGGAGACCTGCTCTAGGTGGGGCTGGAAATCGCCGTAGAGAGTGGTACAAGAAGTGGTGCAAGGAGTAGCGCAGCCCTTGCCGGCTGGAGTCAGGTAATGGTGCTATTATACCAAGGTGGGGTGGCACAGGTGGCCGAAGTGGTGGTAGTGATGGCCAAAGCGCCACTGTATTTGCCTTTGCACAGCAACAGCATTCTACCTTTGTCGCAGTACATTTGCACTCAAGGCAGCCTTCAGCTCCTGCCGCTTCAGGCTCAGAGCTGTAAGCCACATCCAGGAAACACTGCGGCAGAGAGAAGTGGCTGGATATTATTCTCCGGCACCTCATCTCTTGCTGGATCTCGCTGCCTGACAGTCTGGGTTTTTTAAAAGATTTTTGCAGCAGGAAATGGTGGGTGGCTACTTCTGGCGTTTGTTTGTCCAGCTGGGCATGCTCAATCAGTCAGGGAGACGCGCAACCTGCTCTCCGCCCCGAGACATAATGTGACCCCGTTTCCTGCTGCAAAAATCTTTTTAAAAACCTGACTGCTGGGTAGCAAGATCCAGCAAGAGATGAGGTGCCAGAGAATCAGACCTGGCCACTTCTCTCCGCCGCAGTGCTATGGTTGGAACGATTAACATTTCTTAAAATGCAAATAAGAATTCCAGTCTTAATTACTCATTTCTGTGTAATCACTTGTTGCAACTGCCGTTTCCTTCTTCATTAGAACTTCAAGTTTTGATACCGGCAGACAAGTTTATTCAATATAGTTGTCACAAATTGTCAAATCATCTGTCAAGCGTACATATCTCCTGGCCCTGCAGCTCATCTGTGTACAGGACTTTGGTTCTGCTAGTTTGTGAAGAGAAGCTACTGAAAAACAAACACATGCTAATATGGGCTAGTATAATTTGGATGATAGTTAAATGAATCTCAGAATCCGAATACTCTATGCATTGATTGTTTAATTATTTGAACTTTCCTTGAAATTGCAGGAAAGGGTGGGTCAGAAATGTTGCAAGCAGGTGCATTTCCTAGGGCCATGATGGCAAACCTATGGCACGTGTGCCACAGGTGGCACACGGAGCCATATAGGTGGGCATACAAGCGTTGCCCTAGCTCAGCTCCGGCACATGGGAAATAGTCTGTTTCCGGCCTCCACAGGGCTTCCGGGGTGTGGGGAAGGCCTTTTTCGCCTTCCCCAGGTTCCTAGAAAGGCTCTGGAGCCTGGGGAGGGCGAAAAACGCGCCTACTGGGCCAACTGGGCCATCACATGCCAAAAGCGGGGAGAGTGCGGGGGGTTGCACACGCATGCGTGGGGGGGCACATTGAATTATGGGTGTGGGCACACGCAACTCCCCCCCACTCCCCCCGCTTTTGGCACTCGACGGCAAAAAGGTTAGCCATCAATGTCCTAGGGGGATCATTTTTAAAACAGTATTTGCTAAAAGCTACTAGAAACCCTTATCAATTAACATAATTTTTATGAACATCTTGTCTGCACATTAGTTAGTTTTTATATTTAGAACATCTTGTCAGATTGTATGATGGTGTCTGTCAAAGATTGCTCATCTCTGCAGTAGATGACCAAAACATTGGCATGAGATTAGAAATTAAATTGTTAGAACTTTCAACTTCAGGATTTTGGTATCACAGTGCACTGTCTGCCATTTAATGTAATTGGTCATAAGAAAATAATATATTTTAAAACTTTAAGGACCTTTAACAATTGCTAGTAATGGCTTTTTTTTTTGCTCTTTCTACTAAAGCATAGATATTGAATTGAAGATACTATAATGTTGAATTTTAATTCAAATATTCTTTGCCTGCTGTTTTGTGTGATTAAGTCTTGATATCTAAATGTATCAACAAAAGCAGCAAATTTTTTTTTTCCAGATGTATTTGAAAATGAGTCGGGAAAGAAAGCTAACCTCCAAAATGTGTTGATTCAACTACGGAAATGTGTAACTCACCCATATCTATTCATTGGTAAGAATTATGAGCATGAGCATTGTTGAAGCTACTTATTTAAGTGAGGTAGGCATAACAATTCTATTAGTAGGCTAAGCAGATCCTATATCTCAGTCAAATAAAAGAAGGAAGAGACACACTGACTTAGATCTTAACAATTATTCTGATTGTCTATCTTTTTTATTATTATTCTTCGGCTGAGTTATACGAGAGATGCCTTCAAGTCACTGGAAACTGCCTGCACTAGTCCCTGCAGTTTTCTTGGAAAGATTTTTCAGAAGTGATTTGCCATTGCCTCCTTCTTAGGACTGGAAGGAGTGATTGGGCCAAAATCACCCAGCTGGCTTTATGCTTAAGGTAGGATTAGAACTCATGGTGCCCCAGTTTCTTGCCTGATGCCTTAACCACTATCTTAAACTGGCACTCTTATCAGTCTTAGATCACCAAAATCTCTTTCACTGATGACTGATCCAACAAGATCAGCCCTCCCAGTCAGAAACAAGGATAAACTTTTCAATTTCCACCCCCCACCCCTACCCCCCAAAAAAGAACTAAGGGTTTTTCCTCTTAGCTCCATTTGGGCCAAGCAGGATGTTGATTGCATTTGTTCTTACGACAGTGAAATTCAAGGATCACTTTGTTGGCAGTGGGTTTCATTTCTATATTTAGGACTAATCTAAAGATTCCATTTCCAGTTGTTTTTCACAGAAATTACTAAGAAGGAATGGGCTGATCAAACTAACTATAAGACCCTTCCCTCTTTGTCAGTATCTGTGACATTGAATCTCTTCCCTGATCATATACAAAATAGCTTGGGATGGCCTGTGTTGCTTTTAGATTTCAAACAAAGATACTATGGAGGAAGTTGGGCTGAAAGCAAAGAGTAACTCATTGAAAGTCATCCATTTGGCTTTCACACCTAAGAAAGGTGTAGAGCTCACAGT
Source organism: Ptyas mucosa (assembly GCA_012654045.1). Classification (NCBI taxonomy): domain Eukaryota; kingdom Metazoa; phylum Chordata; class Lepidosauria; order Squamata; family Colubridae; genus Ptyas; species Ptyas mucosa. The sequence goes on along the minus strand of WNWU01000064.1, from coordinate 6,266,770 downwards.
CTCCTGGTTTCTAGGCCTGCACCTTAACTGCCACATCAAACTGACTTCCAGGCAATGAACCTTTTGTATCTCTTGTTATCAAAGCGGTGGTCAAGAGAGAAAAAGGTAAGATTCTAGTGGACTCAACTGAACATAGGACAGTTGGTCCTGTGAGAAAGCAGCCTTGAACAATTGAGTCTCAGTGCTAGCCTCTGGCACCATGATTTAGGCATGTGCATTGTTTAAAGATTTGTTATATTCTAAACATTTACAGAACCATTTAGCAAGTTTGCCAAAATAGTACAATTCATTGTTAATATTTTGGACAGTCTTCAGTTTGATCAGGGTGTTCTGACCCAACTCCCCAAACAAGACAAACCCTTTGTATTTAAATCAATGATTCCTTTATTAGGAGTGCCAGCAGCTCTGGCAAAAAGTTTCTCAATGCAGGCTAACAAGTCTGTCCGGCAGGGAGATGAATAGTTGTCTGCCACATCTATTTATCTCTGCCTCCTGCCTTTTATCCCCAGAGCTAGAGTGGGGCTTCGCTAGCAACAGTGGCTGTTCCTCCTCTTCCTCATCAGCCTCCTATAGACCTGAGGGCTGTTAATTCTCCATCTGAAGGCTGACGGACAGCCCAGGCTCCGCCTCTGTCTCTCTCTCTGTCTCTGACAGCTCCATTCCCTCTTTACCCTCAGAGCTCTCGGGTTGCCTTGATGCTGACTCTGAGTGCCACGCCTCCTCATCTGATTCGGCTGCTGGAGGGGCCAGCGGCAGACAGACCATAATACAGGGTACCTCTTGAAAGTGGACTACTGGAGAGGATAGTGGAGGCCATTTTAGCATTAACGTGCTCAAGATGATGATGATGATGGTTATATGCTTTATTCATTAAACATGAAACTCGGTCAACTGAACATTAAAAAATGCATCACAAATACCATTGACTGGTGCTAATGGTTGATACGGGTTGCTGCCAGTGTCCTAGGTATCAACCAAGTACCTTCTTAAGATGTACGATGTTCCAAGTAGCACAGTTTTTTTGCAGTTCCGCTGGTGTTATTGCAGGAAGCTGTAATTTGTTAATATATCTTACAAAATTCTTGGATATGGTACCAAATGCCCCAATGACAATGGGTATCACTGTTACATGTTTCCTCCATAATCAGGTAGTTTCAATGGCAAGGTTGCAATATTTCGTGATTTTTTCCAATTCTTTTTCTTCGACTCTGGCATCTCCTGGTACTGCAATATCAAATTGTACATTTCGGTTTTCAACAACTGTGATATCTGGCGTGTTGTGTTCCAAATGACTATCCGTCTGTATTGGAAAGTCCCACAAGATCTTCACCTTTTCATTTTCTATAACTTTTTCCACTTTATGTTCCCATGACTTTTTGGATACAAATAAAAAGTATTTTTTACATAATGACCAATGGATTAATTTAGCAACTCGGTCGAGTCTAGCTTTGTAATCAGTTTGTGCGATTTTGCTGCATTCACATATTAAATGTGAAACAGTTTCAACTTTGTTGTTGCAAAGTCAGCAGTTTGGATTGTCGGTGGATTTTTGTATCTTTGCTTTCATGGCATTTTTTAGTGCTTGTTCTTGAGCAGCGAGTATTAAACCTTCCGTTTCTTTCTTGGTGGTTCCCATCTTAAGCCATGCCTATATTATTATTGTTGTTGTTGTTGTTGTTGTTATTATTATTATTATTATTATTATTATTATTATGCCAGCAATCAGTTACCCTGGTTCTGTACTTGAGAGAAGCAAGTGAGTCCCATTTTAGAGCCCTCTGCTAAGGAAGGGGAGCATAGTATTACTTAATTTCTGTTCAAATCCTAGCCATCCCAAGCAGCACGTTTGGAATAAAGAAACACTAGGTTCTCTTCATGTCTAGCATTATGGCAATTGACTGTTAGCATAAGGGCTTGGGCACTTAGCTGCTAAACTACCCTCTTCAGTAGGTCTGCCTTTAGGAGGCACTCTTTTTCATCTCATTGTGAGGGGAATCACAGAACAGGTAATTTACACAGTCCTTCAGAAGTTATTACCGTGGCCCACCCAGGATATTAACTTTGGTATATTGTTTTTCTATTGCCTCTTTTCTGTGAGAGAAAAGCACTTTCCATGAGATGCCATTCTGGTCACCAGAAGATGGTTCTAACAGTTCTATCAAGTTTTTTAAGATTGCTGTTCCATGGTTTTATTGTATTTTTAGGATACACATACTTGAATATGCAAGATTCATGTTCTTGCTTTTTTTAATTATGATTACTAAATGTAATTACCAAATTGTGTTTTGCAGCTGAATTCATCAAAGATGAAATATTTCTGTAACAGATGCAAAAGTTTAGCCCTTTCTTTTTTTTATTAGAATTTTTCTGCACAATAAAAGTGTACAAAATTGAAAGAAGGAAAAAAATACAAAATAAGACAAAGAAAAGAAAGGAAAAAAGAAAACAAAATTATGACTTCTCTTCTTTCTTTGAGTAATTGCCATCCTATTCTTTCCCTTCCTCTTTGACCCTTTTTAATCCCCAGATCCATAAATCATCAATTCAAACTTTTTTTCTTTCAACATAAGGTCTGTATGAGACTTCCAGTTTTTTTTAAAAAAATCTATTGTTTTTTCACTGATCAAACTGGTCAGCTTTGCCATTTCCACAAGCTCCATCAATTTTATAATCCTATCTACTGTGGGCATCTCATTATTTTTCCATATTTGTGAGTACAGTAATCTTGCCAATACTACTATATACAGTATAATTCCTATATTTTTTGTAGAAGAAAAACTTTCCTTTGTGATTAGAAGGGGTGCAATTAACTCTTTTCCTTTTTTTTTTTTGTTTAATAACAGCCAGAATGGTACAAAATCTGCTAAGATCATTTTAAGTATTCTAGAAAGCATTTTCAGTTGTTTAGGATCAGATGTTTTTTCTAGACCATGAAAAAGTTAGCAGCAGGGATCACCGCCGCTGTCACTCCCCACCGCCTGGAACTGGCAGAAAATGTGACGCACGAAGGCCAAAAACGGGGCATGCGGAGGCCAAAAACGCGACACGTGGAGGAGGCGATCAGCGGTGATGTGCTGTGGTGATCCCCACAGCCTGGAACAGGTCTAAAATGGGATGTGCGGAGGCCAAAAACACGATGCGCGGAGGCCAAAAATGGCTGGTGGGTGGGCAGGGCTTTGGCAACTTTCGGTGTATAAGATGCACCGCAATTTTCCCCCACTTTTAAGGGGGAGCAAGTGCATCTTATACTCCAAAAAGTACGGTAATTACAATATCCCACTGCGCATGCCCAAGATGGCCGCTCCCAGCTGAGCGGCGGCAATACTGGGGGATATTCCCCGGCTTTTGGGGGGTTTTGGGGGCCAGATCAGCTAGTTTTCCCCCATGTCTGGTGAGGGGAGCCTCTCACCGATCCATTTTTCATCTTTTGAGAGCTGGTAGCTCTCCAGGACGCGATGGCCAGGACGGAGACGGAAGCGGCTGCGCTATGGCTCTACAAGCAGGGAGAGCGGCCTTGGCGTCTCCCGGCGGCTGCTGGGCTGGTGAAATGAGCGGTGGCGTCGGTGATGCAGCCCTTCGCTGGAGCTCCAGGGACCCCAAAGGGATGGCAGGGGCTTCCTGTGAGACCCAGTGATGGATGGAGGGGTTTTCGGAGGGCTGGCATTGTCGGGGCTGGTTTTAACACTGGTACGAGCAGCTGTGAGGGAGGACACCAGAGAGGGCGAAAAGTGATAGGAGGCCTGAATTGGGAGAGAGCGGGGCACTCTGACCACGATACGAACTATGCCATCAACGCTTGTTCCTGGAACGGCCTCTCCCCCCCTTATGTGGATGGGGGTGAGCTAGAAACATTGCTGTTTTTTGCTGGCCACAAAAGATCTCGGGCCAGGCTTTTATACCCTATGGGGGTTTGTTAGCCTCTGTGAGGCCACTTATTATCTGGAGGTGCCTCTGAACAATATGATATGATATCTGCCTCCCGTGGACTTTTATGGCTTCCTGATTTGCTTCTTGATTCGCCTAAGATGCAGCCGCTGGATTCATCAGAATCTCTTTCTTGGCCCGCGGGTCTGTAGATTGGTGGTTGTCATCAATTGTAAAGGATATATTCCGGACTTCAAGTCTTGCATGGAGCCGGATGATGACTGTGGTTCCTGGCCCTTCCCAGCTTTCATGAGAGGGCGGCTGGTATTGACACCTGGCCTCGAAATGGCTCAGGACTCCATCCACTGCTGTGAGAGAGCAGTGGAATTTATTGACTTGGAATTGACTGGATACCCCTTTCCAGATATTAGACTATCTTGATTAACCCCCAGGCCATGAATTTTCTCCCCTGATTGATTAATTAATTTAATTGGATGTACTCGCTAACAGAACTTCTTATTCTGCGAGACTCCCCCCTCTCACAGGTGTGGCCCTCCACTTTATCAAGGACCTACCTTTATGACGGGCTTTGGTGCCCCGAGAGGTGGCATGGCGCAAAAAGGAGATTGAGGGGTTTTTTAGGGAAACTTTTTGATAGGATTTTAAGGGGCAGGAGGGTTGTGTGGGTTTGGGGGTTAACCCACGGGGGGAGGGGTCCGGTCCAGCCGTCAGTTGGGCCACGGAGGGTGCAGATTTCGGGGGTAAGGGGGACATCAGAGTCCATTCTGTTGAGGGCTTTTCTATCAATACGCTGAGTGGGAGGGGCAGATATGGCGGGAGCAGGGGGCCATATCATGTGATGGGGCACGCACTCGCTATCTTCGAGCGGTGGCCCGCCCTGGTCCCCTTAGCCCTTTTCGCGCCCCAGGCTGCTCAGACTCTCAGGGCCCGAGCCTTTGGCTGTTGTTGTGTAATGCCAGGTCCGTGGTAAATAAAGCCCCCCTCATTTGCAATCTTATTCAGGAAGGGGGAGCGGACCTGGCAGGTATCACGGAGACCTGGTTGGGCCAGGAGGGGCGGGGTTCCCCTTGTAGATATGTGCCCACCAGGCTTCCGTGCATTCCATCAGCCGAGAGCTCAGGGCAGGGGCGGGGGTGGGTGGCGCTTATTATAAAGGAAGGTCTTGGTCCGAGGGAGACCACTGTTCCACAGATAGCCGAATATGAGTCCCTTTTTGTGAAGTGGGGCCATGGAGTACAGTTGGGCTTGTTGATCACGTACCTGGCTCCCTGCCACGTGGCAACGGCCCTGCCCGAGCTGCTCAACGTCATAGCCGAGGTGGCGGTTGGTACCCCCAGACTTCTAATCATGGGGGATTTCAACCTGCCATCTATCGGTGAAACATCTGAGGTGGCTCGGGAGTTTATGGCTTCCATGACAGCCATGGACCTTACTCAGTTAATTCATGACCCTACTCACATGGGTGGACACACTCTGGACTTAGTTTTGTCTCTGGTCAGTGGTCGAGTGGCCTTGATACAGGGGATATAATCATCGAACCCTTGTCATGGTCTGACCATTCACTCCTTCGACTGGACTTTCTAACCACTGCACCCCACTGCAGGGAGGCGGGACCGACTAGGTGGTTCCACCCCAGGAGCCTGATGGATCCTGATAGGTTCCAGATGGAGCTTGGGCCATTTCCTGAGACTCTGGCTCATGACTCGGCTGAAGACTTGGTGGCCGCCTGGGACAGTGCGGCCGCCAGGGCTTTGGACCACTTCGTGCCTTTGCGGCCTCTAACCCGGCATTGAACTCACCTAGCTCCTTGGTTCTCTGAGGAGCTGAGGGAGATGAAGCGCCGGAAAAGACACCTAGAGAGTGGTTGGAGGACCAGCCGCTCCGAATCCGACCGAACACTGGTGAGGTCTCATATTAAGACCTACCTAGTGGCGATAAAAGCAGTGAAATCTAGCTATTTTGCCGCTCTTATTGTGTCATCAGTTAATCGCCCAGCCGCCCTGTTTAGGGTGACCCGCTCCCTCCTCCATCTGGAAGCGTGGGATGATCCCTTGCAGGGTCGAGCTGAGGACTTTGTGCAGTATCTGTATGACAAGATCGCTCAGATTTGGGAAGGTCTGGCCTCTGACTGGGTAAGTCCGGATGGGATGATTGAGGCTGGTCTTGAGAGTGTTAGCTGGGAGGAGTTTGATCCTGTGGCTCCCGAGAACGTGGACAGGGTTCTGGGACGGCTGAACGCAACCACATGTTTATTGGACCCGTGTCCCTCCTGGTTGGTACTGGCTTCCCGGGAGGTTACACGAGGCTGGCTCCAGAGGATTGTTAATGCTTCCTTGAGTGAGGATGTCCTGCCGGCCGCTTTGAAAGAAGCGGTGGTGAGGCCCCTCCTCAAGAAGCCCTCTCTGGACCCAGCTGTTTTGGCTAACTATCGTCCAGTCTCCAACCTTCGCTTTGTTGCTTATGGTTTTAAATCTGCTCAGATTGTTTGAAATAATTCTCTCTTGTTCTTTTTGGTGGCCTCATCTTGTTGTTATTCTGTTTTTTCCCCCTCATGGGAATAAACTATACATAATGTGGTCTTGAATGACTTTGATTGTTCCCTTTTTCTCTCTCTAGATTTTCTTTCTCAGGAAGATGTTTTAGCATATTATTTCCTAGTGTTTTCGCAAATGGCTTAGAATATCTAAACCCAAGAGAAATGAGTGTTACAGTGGATGCAGTATTATTTCTAATTTTATCTTGAGGTTGTGTATTTTATAGAAATTTTGTGTTTTATTTTTTTATTACTTATTTCTTGGAATAACATTTACATTTGAGTAAAAGCCATACTTACAATGCTATGATCAATTCAAAATCTGCCCTCAATTTAGCTCTAGAACAAATGTACTTTCATCTCTTTGCTGGTAGTCTCAGATCCAGGTCACCATATGTAAGCCTATTCTAATATGTGAAAGGGATTAATCAGGACAATATGCCCAGGTCCCTTCTGTTTGTTTGGAACCACTACTGGAGTATTTTCTGTTACAATGCATATTTAGACACAATTTTTAATAGAGGTGTTTCACAATAATTAATTTTCTTTCTAGGTATTGAACCAGAGCCCTTTGTCATTGGAGATCATCTCATTGAAGCCAGTGGTAAACTGAACTTGTTGGATAAACTTCTTTCTTTCCTGTATGATGGGTATGTTTTGTAGTTTCTATTCTATGAAGTGTTACTTTTTTAAACTTAAACAATAGCATTCGAGAAAAAAATTGATTAATGTGAGGGAATGATTTAGCACAAGAACAATTTTAGAGAAAGGTAGAGACTTTCAAAGACATTATTTGAAGAAAACATATGTTGGAAATGTTTTCTTTACCTTAATGAAAAATGTATATGCATTATTAATTCATGCTATTGGAATCAGGGCTTTGGAATTCTTTTGGTTTTTGCTCAATTTTGCCAATGATCAAAATATTCCAGTAATATTTCCTAGCACTTTTCAGTTCATTCAAAGAAGAAATGGGATTGTGTGTCCTCTTCTAAAATGTTGAAAATGGGTGGAGTGGACTGACCTTTCCATTACATGCCAAGCCATACTGGGGTTGGAGTGGGGCTAGGTAGGAAGGGCAATGTATTGCTTTGTGTCATGTCATATTTCTAGTCCTGTATATTAGAATGGAGTGGAGTGGGGAGTGGTATGGAACGGAACAGAACAGAACTGAACTGAAAGGGACTTGTCCAGCCCCCTGTTCAAGCAGGAGAACTTATACCATTTCAGATAAGTGATCAGGGGTGTCCTCTGGTGCTTTGGAGAATAATTTAACCCCCTCTTCTTTGTGGCAGCCCCTCAAATACTGAAATACTGCTATCATATCACCCCTAATTCTTCTTTTCTTTAGACTAGCCAGACCCAAACTCTGCAGCCGTTCTTCATATGGTTTAGTCTCCACTAAACCATTCTTCATATGGTTTAGTCTTAACCTTTGATCATCTTAGTTGCTCTTCTCTGAACTTTTTCCAAAGTCAAACATTTTTTTTGTAGTATGGTGACCCAAATTGGTTGCAGTATTCCAGGTGTGGTCTTACTAGGGTTTTGTAAAATAGAACTAATGCTTCATGTGATCTTGATTCTATGCCTCTGTTTATACAACCCAGGATTGTATTAGCTATTTTTGCTGCTGCTACATATAGTGCTGGCTCATATTCAAGTGATCATCCACGAGGACTCCAAGGTCCCTCTCACAGTTACTGTTTTTGAGCCAGGTCTCACCAAATCTGTACTTATACTTCTGATTTTTCCTGCCTAAATGTAAAGCTTTGGTTTTTTTCCACATATTAATTGCTATATCAAACTGGGTCCCTAAAACTCAAAACATTAAGAACAAGGAAATGTTAATTGAGTATGAGACATGTAATATGAATAGAAGCTACACTAGAGTAGCTTCAAGCAAACTTGAGTAGCTTGGCCAGATTGCCTGTGCACCAGATTGTGAATGCAAAATGGGTTTTGAATGGGAGGACAACAGTATGGCTCAAGACAATTACAGCCTTGCAGCAATCTCAGCAAACTATAATTGCAGGCAAATGCTAGAAATTGCCTCTAAGTGCAGGGAAGGAAAAAATAAAGATGAACAGATCTTGATAGTAACAACAAAGAGAAATTGTGGAGGGAAGGTTAGAACAGGATGCTGCAGAAGAAGAAAAATGGGCAATTTAGTATTGGCCCTTCTGGCCCCACACCTTCAATCCTAAATCCAAAAGGCTGGACTACTAAACTGTACGATTAATGATTGCAGGAACTGGGAATGTCTAGTCTAACAAAAAGAACAATGAGGGGTGACATGCTAACAGTCTTCCAATGTATGAGGGGCTGTAACAGACAGGAGGGGATCAGCCTATTCTCCAAAGCACTTGAAGGCAGGACATGAAATAACAGATAGAAGTTTATCAAAGACAGGATCCAATCTAGAATTAAGGAGAAATTTCTTGTCAGTGAGAACAATTGAATCAGTAGAGCAGCTTTCCTCCAGAAGTTGTGGGGGCTTCATCAGTGGAGATTTTTAAAAAGAAATTGGACAACTATTTCTCCAGAATGTTATAGGGTGTCCTGCTTGAACAGAGTGTTGGACTACAAGACCTCCAAAGTCTCCTCCAACTCTAAATTCTGCTGGGAAATTACCTGGTTTCTGGCTGCTGCAACTGCTGCTACTATATCCTGTCTCTCTGTAATGAGGTCATGTTCACCCAAGACTTGCTGAGAGATAAACAAAAGAACATTATAAATCATTCAGCCCTGATTTAGCATGATGATCATCTTTTCCTCCTGTTAGGTTTTGGTTTTGCATTAGCCTCCAAACTGAAAACGGAAAAAAATCATTACAGTCTTTACCCATCCCACCCTCCGCCCTCTGACTCAGTTTCAATGGCTTAAACATGCTATCCAGTGACAAGAAAAGAATTTGAGCAAGTCTCGGTAGTGATATTGGTGTCCATGAAGCCAATAAAGCATAGAAATAAATAGAGATCAACTCTCTTTCCACTGCAGAGTTAGTACAAACTGTGAAAACAGGTTTATGGCTTAGTCACTTCTCTCCAAAGAATATCGCAACAAAAGTGCCAGTAATAAAATGGCCTATCTCCCCTATCCTCAAATGATTCATCCCAGGGATCTCTGTGTAGCATGGAGATAATAGTATCTCATATCCTATATTTATTGAATTCAGAGGATGATATGTATAGAGATGTTATCTATTTTGAATGTGCTTTGTGGGAAGGTGGAACTAAGGTCAAAATATTCTTTTTTTAAAAATTGCAGTAAGCATCGTGTTCTGTTGTTTTCACAAATGACCCAAACGTTAGATATTCTGCAAGATTACATGGATTATAGAGGTAAATGTTTTTTAATGTAGCTGAATTTATTTTCAGAGTTACTATTCTTGAGAATAAAACAATACTTTGTATTAGAAAATCCTAAAATAAACCTGGTTTCTTACCTATGATTGTGGGTTCTTTGCATGTTCATCTTTGAATTCCCATACATGAATTACTGGTATGCATCCATAGGACAGCCCATTTGGAATTTTCTAAACATATGTGGGAACCTTGATCCCACATATAGGATGTTACTAGAGATGGCTGTTGCTGAACCCTTCAGTTTCTAAAGTCACCAAAATGGGTTTGAATGACAAAGAAATTACCAGAGATGAAGTAAGTGGGCTGTGTGAGTTCACATATACTTAATAATTGCATTTATAGGTCTCTTTAATTTAGATACATGGTTGATACTTCTTTGTTGTTGTCAAATGATAGCCCTTCTAAAGTCTATGGAGATTCTTAGTCATCCAGGTCATAGTTGTCTCAAAGGTGCTTTTTCAAAAGGCAACTGGACTGTTTTTTCCTTTGAAACAAAAGGGCTCTGTAATAGCCCCTCAAACATTTTGCTTCTCATTCAAGAAGCTTCATTGGTTCTGGCAGGTTGGTGGGGATGATCTGTCCATCCTTCCCACCATCCTGCCAGAACCAGTGAAGCTTCATGAATGAGAAGCAAAACTTCTTCTTCCTCAAGGGAAAAAAACAGTCCAGTTGCCTTTTTAAAAAAGCACCTTTGAGACAGCCCTTCTAAAGTTTGCATTCCTTTGGGAAACAAAGATCATCTTTATAATGCTGTCATAAAAGTAAAAATCTGAACCTATATAGTTGTCCAGCATAGCTCGAGAAGCAATGCAATGGAGAAAGATTTCCAGCATTGCTTAATGTGGATGAGGACAAATTAGGAGAAGGCCCAATGTTTGGCCAACTTGAAATAAAACTTGGTTGTAATTAATCAGAAAGTGCTCAAGGTAGACTGTGCAAGCCAAAAATAAACAGGTTTTCTAATGTAATAGTATCTTCTGGTCTAGGTGCAAAATCAACAGCCTTTTAACCAATGATGTCAAGTTTTGAACAGACTTGAGGCAGGCAGTATTATGTCATAATTCAAGTAAAAAACAGAAAATAATTTTGGAACATTTTTTGGCAAAACTTTTAATGTGAAAAAAGAGGGAGAATGTCATGCCAAAAGTCTGGAGAAGTCTTGAATATCAAGTAACATGCTATTAAAAAGCATAAGTTCATCAGATGCATAGAATATGTATACTGATGTAGACTTTAAATTGGAGTGGAGCAGGGAGAAAGGTAGGGAAGATAGATTAATTGTGCAGATGTAGGTTAAATTACCTTATTGTAATGTTTTAAAAAATCATTGTTAAGACCTTGTTTTTATTTTGTTTGGTATGTCTTTTGATGTATATGAATTCAGCAACAACCTCTTTCTCAGTGGAAGAGCACTCTGTGCATCTGAAGAAATGAATTGCAGCTCACTAATGCTTTATGCCCTTTAATCAGTCCAAGGTTTTAACAGATTAACAGAGTTGGAAGGGACCTTGTAGGTCATCTATCCAACCCCCCTGCCCAAGCAGGAGACCTTACACCATTTCTGAGTTCAAGTTTGATAGTCGGCAAAAATACTATCAGATCCCTTGATTTCAAATCGGAAAGCAGATACTACAAGAAATATTAGGACTTTGTTGATATAAATTATAAATAACAGAATATTGAAAGCTGTTTCTCCTTCCCTCCCTCTTATACAAATATTCCCATTTTCCCTGTCTAAGCACATATTTTTCTAATAGTTCGCTATATACTTTTTTCAAATAGAGGAATGATGTATCTCTCATGAATGTTTAATGTTTCTTTAAAAAACTGAAAAGGTTACAGCTATGAGCGCCTGGATGGATCTGTCCGAGGTGAAGAAAGACATCTTGCCATTAACAATTTTGCTCAGCAGCCTATTTTTGTTTTCCTTCTGAGTACCAAGGCAGGTGAGCAACCAAGGCTTCTCTATGTACTATGCTTGATATTCTGTTAATTTGAATAGTGGGCTACTAGTAGTATTCTGAAATGAGTAAAAGTATAAAGAAAGTAAGTTAGAAAAGAAGAAAGGAAAGGAAAAGGAAAGGAAAGGGGAGGTGTCTTCCAATCTTCATCACAAGTATAAACATGTTTGGTAGCTCTTCATTCCCCATAAGGTTACAAACAATATCTCTTCTTCTCATAAACCTTCCCTTATTTATAAACAAATCCATAAAACTTCAGTTTTTCAAGCCTGGTATCAGCAAATAGTCAGCAAATCAGCAAATAAAAGGATTGCCAAAATTTCATTTGAAAAATTGTCTTATTTTAACCTTGATCAAATAAAATCAACTGTCAGCGTTCCAGAAAACCCCAACTCCAATTAAAAACTCCGAGGCAAGCATTTTCTCAAAGTTCCATTTATTAGAGTAGGTATACTGGAACATCTGGGAAAACCCGAATCTGAAGTTCCAGGTTTTCCCTCAGTAAATTCTCTTGGTTTGTCATTTGTGTTTCTCTTTAATTTTTCATTTATCAAATTTATGTAACTTATCTAATCAGAAATGAGTCTGAGCATTTTAAAAAATATATATTATTTTGATTTTTAAAATTTCAACCAGCTTCTTTTGTATATGCATTAAAAGATTCTTTATCCAGATAATTCTCTTGGCCTGCTACTTATATTTCCACTTTAAATATCTTCTCTTATTTTGAAATAAATTGGATCCCTTAAGTTTGATAAGGCTCCCAGTGCTGATTGTGTTCTCCCAAAAATAATTAAAAAGCTGGTGGACATCCCCTTTACTATCCCTCTTTACATTTATAGATCAAACTGGGTATATGCCAAGAGATTGGAGAATGACAGTTATAGTACCAATCTATAAAAAGGGCAATAAAAATGATCCATGGAACTATGGGCCTATGAGTCTACTGAGCATTGTTAGTAAGTTGTATGCTAAGCACTTAAATCACAAACTGCAAGACTGGATAATCTCAGACGGCATAATTAAAGACGAACAAGCTGGATTCAGGGAAGGGAGATCAACAGTTGATCATATTTTGTTGATTTGTACAAAAATATACATAAAAAGAAATCCTCTCTTTTTGTGGATTTCCTTGATTTTAAACAAGCCTTTGATTAGATATCCAGAAGTACTTTCTGGGCTAAACTGGACTAAAAGTCTCTGACTTTTCCATCGCAGTGGGAGAGTAGTGGTTTCCGGTTTTCCCACACCTAGCTGCTCTGCATTCTATGGTCCCCTGTTTTTACCAACTCCGACACCTATAGTCACCTTTCACCTGCTTTTCCCATATTCCCAACTGGCTTATACCTCGGCGGACCTCCTCTTCTTGCAAGATGCCCCACTCTCGCGGACATGGCTTTCTTATTTATCGAAGGCCTACCTCAAGGCCAGGTTTTGGAACTCCGAATGGTGGCATGTTTCAAAGCGGGGCTTGAGGGGTTTTTTTAATTAGGGTTTTTAATCAAGTTTTAAGGGGACCCGGGAGGCGGGGGGTGAGAAATGAATCGGGGGCGGCTCTCACGGTTCAGCAATGTAGCTCGACTGAAGTTGGTGGGGGGAGGGGGGAGGGGAGGAGAAAGAAGAGGCTCAGTGGAGTGAGGGTCTTCCGATCCCTGTGATGGTTGGGAGGGGCAGAAGGTGTGAGAGAAGGGGAGTTGGGGAGCACCCCCACTGTATCCAGCGGGTGGCGCACTCCGGCCCCCTGGCCTCATCCTGCTCCCCTGGGGGTGTAGGAGAGCGGAGCCCTGGACTCCAGCTGGTATATCTGAATGCCAGGTCCGTGGTGAATAAGGCCCTCCTCGTCCGAGATTTAATTGACGAGGATGTGCACCTGGCATGCATTACGGAGACCTGGCTAAGGCCGGAGGGAGGTGTCTTTCTCACCGATTTATGTCCCCCAGGCTTCTGTGTGCTCCACCAGCCACGACTCCAGGGTAGGGGCGGGTGGGTGGCGGTTGTTATTAGAGAAAGCCTCAGTCCTAGGGAGGCCACTGTTCCTCAGATAGGCAGGTGTGAATCCCTTTTTTTTAAATGGGACCCTGGAGTTCAGTCGGGTCTGTTGGTTACGTACCTATCTCCCAGCTGCATAGCCTCAGCCCTGCCCGCACTGATAGATGTCCTCGCCGAGTTGGCGGTTGAACTCCCCAACCTCTTGGTTGTGGGAGACTTCAATTTACCATCGGCCGGGAAGACATCTGAGTCAGTCCAGGAGTTCATTGCCTCCATGACGGCCATGGACCTAACTCAGGTTGTGCAGGGCCCAACTCATAAGGGAGGACACATACTCGACCTGATTTTTCTCTCTGGACAGTGGATAAATGATCATGATAGGGGGAACTTGTCAATCTACCCCCTTTCATGGACTGATCATTCCCTCCTCAGGCTGGACTTTCTATCCGCCATCCCCCGCTGCTAGGAGGCGGAACCAGTGAGATTGTTCCGCCCCAGTCGCCTGATGGACCCGGAAGGGTTCCTGGCGGAGCTTGGGTCATTCCCCGCCTCCTTAACCCATGATTTGTCCGAGGCCCTGGTCGTGGCCTGGGAACGGGCCGCGGCAGGGACCTTGGATTGAATCACGCCTTTGCAGCCTCTGACCCGACGCAGATCCCGGGTGGCTCCATGGTTCACTGTGGAGCTTAGGGAAATGAAGCATCAGAGAAGACGCCTGGAGGACGGTTGGAGAGCCTCCCGATCCAAGTCTGACCGAACACAGTTAAGAACTCATATTAGGTCTTATCTTGTGGCAATGGAAGCGGCAAAATACCAATATTTTGCCGTTCTCATTGCATCTGCAGAAAACCGCCCAGCCGTTCTGTTTAGAGTGACCCGCTCTCTTCTCAATCATGGAGCGAGGGAGGACGCCTTGCAGGGCAGAGCTGAGGATTTTGTACAGTTTCTGCAAGATAAAATCGCTCAGATTCAGACTGGGTTGGACTCTGACTGGGCAGAGTCTGGCGAGGCAACGGGCCTGTCTTGATGGTGACATCTGAGTTGAGTTTGAGCCTGTTTTGATGAATGAAGTAGACAGGATCATGGGTCGACTGAGTGCCTACACGTGTTTATTGGACCCTTGTCCCTCCTGGCTTGTTTCTGCAGCCAGAGAGGTGACTGGAGGTTGGATTCAAGTGGTTGTCAATGCTTCTCTGAGGGAGGGGGTCTTTCCCGCCACACTTAAAGAGGCGGTGGTTCGCCCCCTCCTCAAGAAGCCCACCCTTGACCCAGACTCCCTTAACAACTATCGTCCAGTCTCCAACCTTCGCTTTATAGCGAAGGTTGTTGTGTCCGTGGTGGCACAGCAGCTTCCGCAGTTCCTGGAGGAAACTGACTACCTAGACCCGTACCAATTGGGTTTCAGGCACGGTTACAGCACAGAAACGGCATTGGTCGCCCTAGTGAATGATCTCTGGTGGGCCAGGGATGGGGGTTGCTCCTCCATCCTGGTCCTTCTTGACCTCTCAGCGGCTTTCGATACCATCGACCATGGTATCCTACTGCAGCGATTCGGGGGGTTGGAGGTAGGAGGCACCGTTTTACGGTGGTTCTCTTCCTACCTCTTGGGCCGCTCGCAGTTTGTATGGACGGGGGAGAGAGATCCACCCTGAGGCCCCTCACATGTGGGGTGCCTCAGGGGTCGGTTCTCTCCCCCCTGCTCTTTAACATCTATATGAAGCCGCTGGGTGAGATCATTCGTGGTTTTGGGGTCAGGTACCATCAATATGCTGATGACACTCAGCTGTACATCTCTACCCCGGATCACCCTGGGGATGCCCTTTCTGTGATGTCCCATTGCCTGGAAGTACTGCGGGCCTGGATGGGAAGAAACAGACTCAGACTCAACCCATCCAAGACTGAGTGGCTGTGGATACTGGTATCTCGCGATCTAGTGGCCCCGTCACTAGTGATGGGAGGGGAGGTTCTTACTCCCTCAGAAAGGGTCCGCAATCTGGGTGTCCTCCTGGACTCACGGCTATCTTTAGAAGATCATTTGACGGCCGTGACCAGGGGGGCCTTCGCACAGGTACGCCTGGGGCGCCAGTTGCGCCCTTTCCTAGATCGGGATGCCCTTGCCACGGTCACTCATGCCCTGGTTACGTCTCGGTTGGACTACTGTAACGCCCTCTACATGGGGCTGCCCTTGGGATGCACCCGGAGACTACAGTTAGTCCAGAATGCGGCCGCACGGGTTGTTACGGGGGCTTCTCAGTACTCCCATCTGACACCTCTCCTGTGCAAGCTGCACTGGCTACCGGTGGTTCTTTGGGTTCGTTTCAAGGTGCTGGTGCTTACCTATA
This sequence comes from Ptyas mucosa, assembly GCA_012654045.1. Taxonomy (NCBI): domain Eukaryota; kingdom Metazoa; phylum Chordata; class Lepidosauria; order Squamata; family Colubridae; genus Ptyas; species Ptyas mucosa. Next base: position 6,250,695 of record WNWU01000064.1, on the reverse strand, counting down.
AAGCCCTACATGGCTTAGGGGCGGGGTTTCTGCAGGATCATCTCCTGCCATCCTCCCATCGTCCGGTGCGCTCACACAGAGCGGGCCTCCTCAGGGTGCCGTCAGCCAGACAATGTCGGCTGGCAGCCCCCAGGGGGAGAGCGTTCTCTGTTGGAGCGCCGACCCTCTGGAATGGGCTGCCCACCGGCCTCAGGACAGCCCCTGACCTCCTCTCCTTTCGCCGCAAATTGAAGACGTGGCTTTTTCACCAAATGGGCTGAATCCATAGCAGTGATTCTAAATAATTTTAATTAATTTTAAACTGATTTTAAACTGATTTTAATGTTTATATAATTTTTTTGTGTTCCTTTTGTAAGACACCCTGAGTCCTTCGGGAGAAGGGCAGCATATGAATTACATAAATAAATAAATAAACTAAAAAGTACTACTATTGATAAACGCCTCCCCTATCTCATACAAAAACTATATTCTAACTCCACCTTCAAAGTAAGGTGTAACCCATAAGGGACTTTATCTGGCTCAATAAGTATACAAAGAAGAGTACACCAGGGATGTATCTTGGGCCCTTTCCTTTTCAAACTTTATATTAATTCCCTGTTTGATCTTCTGCGTAACCTATCCTTCCATAGAACCATAGAATTTTATTAGCCAAGTGTGATTGGGCACACAAGGAATTTGTCTTGGTGCATATGCTCTCAGTGCACATAAAAGAAAAGATACGTTCATCAAGAATTCTAAGGTACAACACTTAATGATAGTTATAGGCTACAAATAAGCAATCAAAAAATTTAGCACAACATCTTGCTCTGGTCCAAAATTATTGTGAAAAGATCAATATCATATAATATTGATACTGTATAGTAATATAAAAAGATCAGTATAATCGTTAGATTTATTCATGTGGAAGCCTAGGGGGTGTTTTAATTATATTTGTTAAGTCCTTTTTTTGGCCAAAAGCCAGCTATTTTAACAAAAAAGATAAAATTATAGAAAAATGTGAGGTTGTGAAGATCAAATAGGATGGTGGGGGTATTTTTCCAAGATATTGGCATGCTATGCTGTAACAAAAGAAAATAATTTAAATCATTTACAGAAACAAGATTTGAACAAGATTTGTTATCAGTGGGGATTTCCATTTAAACTAATTATTTTTATGCCACAAAGAAGAAAATTTATTTCAACTAAATGAAAAGCAGCTTGTTGGCAAAATTCATTCCCAGTGTAAAAGAAATAATTGTCTTTCTGTCCTTGGAATTTGGGAAAGTTGGCTCAAGTATAAGCTGAAGATAGGAATGCTATACCAAGCTGCAAAGCAAACGAAATTACACTGACTATTTTAACGCTTTTTGATCCTCCATATTTAGAAGAAGAAAGAAGAACAAAATAAAAATATATATTAAATTATGGGATTAAAAATGTCTGTCTTTTAAAATAATAACCTGTTTCCCCCAAAATAAGACATCCCCTGATAATAAGCCCAATGGGACTTTTGAGCACATGGTAATAAGGCCAACGGCTTATTTCAGAGTTCAAAAAAATATAAGACAGGGTCTTATTTTCAGGGAAACACGGTACTTTATTTTCTTTGTGATTACATACTTTCCATATGAATTTTAAGCAATTCTGTAAGGGCTTGAAATAGCTAAACAAAACTAGAAAGATGAAATACTGCATAAATGTTGAATGAATAGTTTATTGATTGAATGGATTGAATTGAATTTGTTATCTTCTGCAGTCAAAAGACTTTACATCTTAGAGCTATCATCTTATATAAAATACCCAAAACAAATTTCAAATTTTATTAATAAAATAAATAGGCAACAGCAATTGCCTCAAATACTTTTCTAAATAACTCCATTATGAGCAATTTATAATGCTAATACAATGGGGGTGTGATCATATCGCAAAAAGGTGCTATTGCACAGAGCGGGTGCAGCAATAGACAAGCAGTCCCTCTAAACATCTTTTAAAAATCATGAAAATGAGATCATTAACATTTTTAATTGATATCTGTGTCAAATGAATCAAGACTGCTTGAAGAAAATACTTTTTGGAGATATAGAAGAGCCAACGTATGGAGGGTTTTAAAAGTCAATGTTTCAAAGTTCAGATTATATTTTAAAGCCAAAAGAAAGCCGTTATAGGTTGTCCTTGAGTTACAGAAGTTTGTTTAGTGACTGTTTGAAGTTATAACACCACTGAAAAAAGTGACTTAACGACCATTTTTCACACTTACGATAATTGCAGCATCCCCATGGTCACGTGATCAAAATCCAGATGTTTGGCAACTGGTTCCCAGCGTCACATGGTCACCTTTTGCGAACTTCTTATGAGCAAAGTCAATAGGGAAACCAGATTCACTTAGCAACTCTGTTACTAACTTAACACCTGCAATGATTCACTTAACTGTGGCAAGAAAGGTCATAAAATTGGGCAAAATTCACTTAACAATTTTACATGCACTGTCTTACTTAGCAACAGAAATTTTGGGCTCAATTGTGGCCGTAAATCAAGGACTATCTGTACTGGCCTAGAGCCCAGATAGAATGCGCTCATCTAGGTATGTGCCCAATACCCCCCTCATCTAGGTATGTGCCCAATACCCCCCTCATCTAGGTATGTGCCCAATACTCCCCCAAGTGGGAGGGGCAGATATGGTGGGAGCAGGGGGCCTGCTCCCACCATATCCGGTTATGGGGGTGCGCGCCCGCTGTCTCCGAGCGGTGGCGTGCTCTGACCCCCAATGCTCCTCGTTCCCCAGGTTGCGCAGATCCTCAGGGCCCGGGCCTTTGGCTGATATTGTGCAATGCCAGGTCCGTAATAAATAAAGCCCCCCACATTTGTGATTTTGTTCAAGGGGGGGAGCAGACCTGGCGGGTATTACAGAGACCTGGTTGGGCCAGGAGGGGGGGGTTCCTCTTGTTGAAATGTGCCCACCAGGTTTCCGAGCATTCCATCAGCCGAGTTCTCAGGGGAGGGGCTGGGGGGTAGCGGTTGTTATAAAGGAAGGTCTTGGTCCGAAGGAGGCCACTGTGCCTCAGATAGCTGGATGTGAGTCCCTCTTTGTGAAGTGGGGTCATGGGATGCAGATGGGCTTGCTGATCACGTACCTGGCTTCCTGCCACGTGGCAGCGGCCCTGTCTGAACTGCTCAACGTGATAACCGGGGTGGCGGTTGATACCCCCAGACTTATGGTTATGGGGGATTTCAACCTGCCATCCATCAGTGAAACGTCTGAGGTGGCTCGGGAGTTCATGGCTTCCATGATGGCCATGGACCTGACCCAGCTACTTCATGGCCCTACTCACATAGGGGGGCACACTCTGGACTTGGTTTTCATCTCTGGCCAGTGGTTGAACGCTTTAGATATAGGGGATATAGTGATTAAACCCTTATCATGATCAGACCATTCTCTCCTTCAACTTGACCTTCAAACTGCTACACCCCGCCACAGGGAGGCGGAACCGACTAGGTGGTTCTCCCCAGGCCCCTGATGGATCCTGATAGGATCTGGACGGAGCTTGGGCCATTCCAGTAAATCAGTCCAAACAACTCACTCTGGTTAACAAACCACGATGGTAGCAGATCCATCAACAGATAGCAACTCCTTCACATTAGCAGCTCATAGCAGTTCAGTCACACTAGCAGTTCATAGCAGTTCAGTCACACTAGCAGCTTCTAACAGACCAGGTTACAATACTTTGTTTAAATATATTTCCAACTAGTCATTATCCCATTACAGCATGACTCAGCAAGAATGTAACATTTACAGTTTAAAGTTACAGTATATATATATTGCCTGGACAACTGGTTCTAACATTATATATACCATATAGAATCCTAACAAACCGCCCGGCCGCCCTGTTCAGGGTGACCCGCTCCCTGCTCTGGGAGGTTACATGAGACTGGCTCCAAGGGATTGTCAACGCTTAATATCGTAAATATTAAGTAAATAATATACCTGCTGCCACCAAGAGCCTCCCAGTACACTCCCACAGAGAGGGGCTCCTCCAGGTGCCGTCAGCCAAACAATGTCGACTGGTGGCCCCCAGGGGGAGAGCTTTCTCTGTGGGAGCACCTGCCCTCTGGAATGAGCTCCCCGCTGGAGATACAGATGATTCCAGATTTATGTACTTTCCGTCGGGCCCTCAAAACTTTTTTATTTCATCAAGCCGGGCTTGACACAACTCTTCAATTGTGTAATTTTAATTTGAACTTTTAAATGGAGGATTTTAACTGTCGGGCCAAATTGTTTATTATATTTTTAAATTGTTTTTAAATTTTGTATTTGATGTTTTTTACTTCTGGCTGTTCACCACCCTGAGTCCTTCAGAAGGGCGGTATATAAATTTAAAAATTAAATTAAATTAAATTATTAAATTAAATTAAATAATAAATTAAATTAAATTAAATAATAAATTAAATTAAATTAAATAATAAATTGAATTAAATAATAAATTAAATTAAATAATAAATTAAATTAAATTAATTAAAAATTAAATTAAATTAAATTAAATTATTAAATTAAATTATCCAGAATAGAATGCCTTTCTTTGAGACTAGATAATCTATTCATCTAATTAAGTGGAATATGAAAATATTATTACTCATTTATAATACAGACCTGTACTTTATTGTTTATCAAATGAAATATTTATCTTTATACTTTTCACTTGAATTAAAGCTACAGAATGACTGGTTTCTTTATATTATAATTTATAAATATTTTCCTTTATTTTCCAAGGTGGAGTTGGTATCAATCTTACAGCAGCAGATACAGTAATTTTTGTTGACAGTGATTTTAATCCACAAAATGATGTGCAAGCAGCAGCCAGAGCCCATAGGATTGGCCAGAAGAAGTGAGGAAAAATGGGTGGCTTCTGCATGTAAATGTGTGGGTGGTTTTTTTTTTTCATAAGGGCACATTTTATAGTCCTGCTACATTGTTACAGTCCTTCCCCAGACCACTAAAAAGCACATTTACAGCTAAGGTATGTCTTTGATTCAGAGTATAGCACTAGTTAATGTACTCGAGTTACAGTGGCAATTGGGACTAGGATTGGTGTTGCTAAGCAATGGAGTCATAAAGTGCAACATCACATGGCCACATTACTTAGCAATGGCAATCCAGGCAGTCCCTGTTGTTGTTAACTCCAAGACATGTGGGTCGTCGTTAAGCAGGAAGTGAAGGTAGTCCCAAGTAAGAAGCATGGGGTTACTGCAAGGGGGCACCACACTGGCTGGGCATGAGTTGAGGAATGGTGCTGCACTGCAGCACAAGCTCAGACAGGTCAGGAAAAGAGCATAGAGTGCACGTGTACAAGAGCAGGGAGGCTGGGGACAGAGGATGCTGGTATGTATGAGCCCAGAGAGGCCCAGAGAATGAGACCACTGGTGGGTTGAAGCGAGTAAAGGGAGCAGGAGAGCACTGGTTGGTGCAAAAAAGATTGGGGAGACATATCTGAGCAACTTGTGACCTTTCCTGCTGGCTTCCTCATTTACTTTAGGCAGATGGCAGAGAAGGTCAGCAGTGATGATCACATTGCTACAACCAGTCATAAGTGCCAACTGGTTGCCAAGCATCTGAATTTTGTTTATGTGACTGTGAGGGCACCTCACAAGATTGTAGGCTTGAAAGTGATATCCAGAAACTATTATGAACACTCCGTCTAGTAACACACATTGAAGCACATTAAGAAACAGTGTAACATTAGTATTTCGTTCAAGTATTCCATACAGTGCTCTCTGGTTATCAGCAATATGACCATGTGCCACAAACTGTTTAGGAGACTTCACTAATTCTCTTTATAAAAATCTTTGCTCCAAAAATGAACTTATCAAGAAAACTGGGGAGAAATGTATGACAGACAAAATTATTGTAATAAGCTTCAAAGTTTTAAATGTTTGCAAGGATATGTGTCCAACAAGATTACTGTTTTCAGTCATTTTACCTTTGTAAATTATCATTTTGAATCTTTTGAAAAATATTTTATGAATGTTTTTAGAGAGGAACTAAGAAGAAAATGCAGTAGCACTAATGCCTGAAGGAAAGAATGCAGGCAACAGCCATATTTGAGCTACAACTTTTGTAGTCCTATCTCAGTGGTATATTGGATGGAATGAGTTAAATTCGAAAATATTCAAAAAAGTATCAACTGTGTTAGAGTGGAGATTCTCAATCATCCAAGTCATGGTTGTCCCAAAGGTGCTTTTTTTCAAGAGGCAACTGGACTTTCTGGTTTTTCTTTGAAGATGTTTTGCTTCTCATCCAAGAAACTTCTTCAGCTCTGACTGGATGATGGGGAAATGGAAGGATTTATATTCCTTGCAGACACCTAGTGATTTGCATTCTTTTAGTGAGTCATTGAGGCCACCTGGAGGTTTATCTATGTCATTAGGGTCACCTGAGTAGTGCAAATAGGTATGGAACCTTGGAACTGTTGAAAGGACTGTGTTGTACACTGCAGTTAGATGATGTCGTATCCCTCCCCCTTTGTTAAGAGAAGGCTGTTCAATTTTGACACAGATGGCCTCTTTGACCCCTCTTTCAAACCAGCGGTCCTCTCTGTCCAAAATGTGGGCTTTTCTATCTTCAAAAGAGTGGCCTTTGTCTTTGAAATGCAAATATATTATTGTCGATGGCATTGTCCTTCACTAGGTGTTGCAAGAAATCAATGACCTTTTTCTTGTAACTGCTGGTGGGATCTCTTCAGAGTCTCATATATAGAAGTGTCCTGCAGAAGAACGTTCTCCTTGGCCTTGTAGCCATCTGTGTTCAGGATGACTGTGCATCTTTCTTTATCAGCTGACAGGATGGTGATATTTGGGTCTCTTCCCAAGGATGTCACTGCTCTCCTTTCTTGAATTGTGAGGTTGGAAGGGGGTGTTTGGCACTGGCGAAGGCTGCAGATACCTTCACTTTTAATTGTTCTGCCTCTGGTTCTGCCAGTTTAATGTTCCTGATGGCTGAGTCTGTGTCTGTGAGGAAGACATAGGAGAACAAACACACCAGGACAAGATTCAATAATCCATCTACATTTAAAAGACAAAGGCCACTCTTGAAGATAAACCTATAGGTGGCCTCAACAACTCACAAAATAATGCAAATTACCAGCTGTCTGCAAGGAGTATAAATCCTTCCATTCCCCACCATCCAGTCAGAGTTGAAGAAGCTTCTTGGATGAGAAGCAAAATGTCTTCAAAGAAAAATAAAGTCCAGTTGCCTCTTGAAAAAAGCACCTTTGGAAACTGTATTTTACAATTTACATAAATACATAGTTTGTCCTCTTACTGTCCAAAATGCTTCAATGTAACTGAAGTTGGAGTGCAAAAATAACTGGAGGGCCACAGAGTCCCATCTCTGCTTTGGAAACCTGTTGCCTCCATTGTTGTGGAAGCAAAACTAAAAATCCTGCAGCAATGAGACTTGAGAGATATTTGCCATAACCTGCTGCAATACACAATTACAAATTATTATATTAATATAAATCTTATTGTACTTTTTTAAAGACCAGTGAAAATCATCCGCTTGATTGGGAGAGACACTGTAGAAGAAATTATCTACCGACGAGCAATATCAAAACTCCAGTTAACTAATACTGTTATTGAAGGGGGGCAGTTTGCACTTGGAGCACACAAAACTCGGGATATATCAGATGTTCAGGTAAGAGATGCCAAAAAGCACCTTCACAAATTTCAGAGAACAGCAGAGGAAATACAGATGGGTAGCCCTAGAGATTAAATGGTGTTTCTGAGATTTCCAGGGTTACCGTCATGCTGGTGTGGTGCAGGGGATCGGAGGCTCTGCTTCTCTTGCCCGATTTTTCACATTTAGAAGCCAGTAATGGCAAAGCTGAACCTTGGAGAGGACAGCGATTGAAAGGGGATAGCTCAGAGGTGGTGAGGAGAAGGGTGATCTCCCACCATGTAGGGCGGAACCCCCAAATCCAGCTGTCAGAGCCAGGTCCAGGGATGTGACTGTCCGAAGTATAATGAGGAAGCAAAACAGTGAGAAGCTACAAGAAGTATTGGCAAAAGGAGTTTTATAAGTGGTGAAATATCCAAACTATCTCAGTGAAATTGTGGAGGTTGCAGACGAGGAATAAAGTGAGTCTCCAAAGAGCAAAAAGCAGTGCCTTAGTGGTGGGAGCGGAAGGAAGACAGATAGAGAGTGAAAGGGCTTTTACGAGCGGTGGTGAGGGGGATTGAATTGTTGAGAAAATCAAATAGAAAGTTGGAACTGAGACCAAGACTGTGAGAAAGTGTTGAAGGTGTACATAGGTGGTGAACGGATCGGAGAAAGAAAATAATTATTTTTGGAGATAAGAGATGGAGGAAGTGCAGCGAAGGGACAGTGACTGGGCAAATCGGAGGAAGCTGCCATTTTCAAGCTTGGAGAACGGGATATGGGGGGGGGAAGGAACTGAGACTGAGAAAGAAAGAATATTGGTACTTTGGAGGAAGATTTATGGACTGGAGACATTAAACAAATCATGCATATGGTTTGGTCTCTCTTATCTTTTTTCTTTAGATATTGTTAAATAATTTAAATACTCTAATAATAGGAAATACTCTAATTAAATACTCTAATAATAGGAAATTTTTCTCTTACTATTATAGATTTGAAAATAATTGTGGACTGAGATTACTGATTAAGTAAATATTGAATATAAATAGTAAATACAGAACGGTGCTTTATATAATTGATTGGATATAGAAAATAGATTGATACAATTAGTTGGATTAAAGTGATAAATTATTTATGCTGTAATTGTATTTGTATTTAATAAGCTTAGGAAGAAAGACTAGAGATAGAAAGAGATATAGACATAGACTGGAATAGTAAATTAGATATATATAGTGTTGTGGAATAGTCTCCTTCAAAAAATTAAAATGTCAAATACAACTGCTGTCACAAAAACAATAAAAAAAAGACAATTTCCATGACAGCCTCACCTGCAGGTCAGAAATTAATAACAGATGTGCCAACCACAGAAAAATTAGGATCAGCATCAACTGTACAAAACATGCAAACCTCACTGAACATAATTAAAGAGGTCATGATGAAAATGCAGGAATCTATTAATAATAATGAGGAAGAAATGAAAGGGGAAATGTGTAAGGGGAAGGGAGACATAAATAAATTAGATGACAGAATGGAAAAGATTCAGGAATCAATAGCAGATAATGAACAAAAAATAAAAGTAGTAGAGGCAAGAGCATAAAGAACTGAAAAGAAATTGGAAGCTGTGGAGGAGAGTAATAGCAGTGAATAAGGAGTTGGAAGAGACTAGATAATACATCTTGAGTTAGAGAGATCCTCTCACTAATTAAGATTTCAAAACATAGTAGAGAATAAAGAGGAGGATCTCTATAAACTCATGGTGGAATTGCTAGCCGAGCCTCTGAATATGGATAAACAGGAACTATGGAATAGTATTGACAAAGTGTATTGAGTATACACAAATTACGCGAAATGACACAGACTACCACGTGAAATTCATGTTAGGTTCACAAAGAAATCAGTACGTGATGAAATTTACAGAAAGACAAGAGAAGACCAATTGACTTATAAAGAAAAAGAAATTATAATACTTAAACAATTACCAAAAAGAATCCGTGATCAACGTAGACATTATCAATTTCTCTCTTCTAAACTGATTAAACATAGAATAATGTTCTGCTGGTTAATACCAGAAGGTATGCTGATAACCTTGGAAGATAAAAAAATAAGAGTGGATACGGTAGAAAAGACCGAGGAATTTTTTGAGCAATGTTTTGGGAAAGAATTAGACAGTAGAGAGGAGTTAGAAACAAAGAGTCAAGAAGAACAACAGATAGAAGAAAATGAACCAGCCCGAGAATCAAGAGAGCAGTTAGATATGGAAAGTCAAGACAGAGAAGGGGTAAGAATAAAACAGCAAAGAGAAGTAAAACCAAAAAAGGAAACAAGAAGGACAAATAATTAATGGAGGAGGAGATGAACTTAAGATCAATTAACATAAATGGATTGAATGCACCGATAAAATGAAGACAAATAATTACTAAACTTCAAAAACTGAATATGGAAATAGTATGCTTACAAGAAGTGCATATCCCAAAAGAAAAAAGTGGCTATATGGAAGCCCCCAAATTAAGAAAATTATTTGTAGCATTGGCAGAATCTAAGAAAAGAGGGATAGCAGTTTATATAAAGGATAAACCCCAAACAAATTTATGCAGATAATGCACTAATGATTGAAGTTTCAATAAAACAACAAAGAATATTAATTGTAGTTATTTATGCACCTAATACACATCAGAGAGAATACTATAGTAAACTACATTAAAAATTAATAGAATTTGAGGCGGATAACCTGTGCATATTAAGTGACTTTAATGCAGTGGTAGATCCCAAAAAAGATTATAAAACCGGAAAAAATAAAAACCATGAAAGGAAAATATTATCAACTATGTTCTTTGAATTGGCCCAGGAATTTAACTTAAAAGATACATGGAGAGAAATTAATCCCCCCAAAAAGCAATATATTTCCTTCTCTAACCCCCAAAATTCATGGTCTAGGATAGACATGGCGTGGATAGACCCAGAAACAAGGAAAGAGATTGCAGAAATAGAAATTGCAATTAATACCATTAAAAATTAGATGGAAAGGAGAAGTCAGGAGGAAAGGAAGATGGACCATGAACCAAAGGGTAGTGAAAGAAAAGAATTTTATTCAACATATAAATTAAAATAAAAAGAATTAGGCCCTTTTCTAAAAGAAAATATGAATGAACAAGCCACCATTCAAAATTTATGGGATACAATGAAAGCCTATGTAAGAGGTGTCGCGTTGCGGCCAGGGCTCGCCATCGCTAGGGAGGGGATGGCCGAAACAGAGAGGGAGAGGTTATCCTGAATGGAAATCCCTGCAGCAAAGCACAGCAGGACGGAGAGCTCAGCGGCTGGTGTTTCTTCATGGCACATGGTGCCCCCCTGTGACGTAACAGAGAGCGCACCTCGCCAAACAGCTGTTGGGAGGGGGGAATTTCCTTTTGAACGCCGGATGGTGGATTGCTAAGTTTTACTCTATGTATAAATGGCACTGCATTGCAAGTGCCTGTAACGCTGACTTTAAAAAAAAAAGCATTTCCGACTTGTTCCTTTCTGCCACCCTGCTGGCTTTCTACCTTAGTAAACGCTGCACCTTACTTCCTGGTTTGGCGTCTTCTTTGCTACTGCAGGATCGGCTGGAGTGACGAGCTGAGAGAAAGTCAGCATTCCCTCTCTCACTCACTGCTCACGTTGTTTTGTTGCTTGGTGAAGGTTTGTCCCCTAGGGCGGAAGGGACGGTCCCAGGTGTGCTGGAGCTGGCGGTGCCCATTGAGGCCGTCGTGGAAGAAGTGCTTGGGGAAGGGGGGGCCACCAGAGTGCCCAGCCCGAACAGCCTGTGGTCAGGTCCAAGCAGCGCCAGCCTATTGAGGAGGATTGTGGTGGGATCACTGGGACGCGAGACAAGGGGCTTGGACGTCCAGAGCAAACCCATGAAGGGGAGTGGTGGCCAAGTTCCACTCTTGCTGAGGCAAAACCACTGACCCCTTCGCTTTTCGGTCCTTCGTTTAAAGACTGGAGAGAATGATGCTGGACTGATGACGAGGATGCAGACTGGGGGTTTGCCATATCCGGTCCTAGTTCCAGTGCCATGGAGGCACTTCCTGACCGTTTTGGGGAGGGAAGTTTCCGGGATGCCCCCTCTTGGCAGCCCTGGGCCATGGGTGCCAAATCTACCCAGGGTTTGTCATGGCAAGAGACGGGCGTGTCCGGGTCCAGTTTAGAGGTCCGGTTTCACCTGGCCAGTCCAAAGTTCTGGAGAAAGCCTGAGCCAGGTCGAGCAGATTACCGTCCGCTCGACAGTTGACGGATATGTTTATCCAACACATCTATCGTCTCCACAGAGTTCCAAAACGCATCATATCAGATTGGGGGGTCCAATTCACGGCAAAATTCTGGAGGTCATTCTTCCATCGTATAGGGTCGACTCAAGGGTTGAGCTCAGCGTTCCACCCCAGTACCAATGGGGCAGCGGAAAGAGCTAATGCTGCTGTAGAACGGTATCTACGTTGCTACGTAACCTACCAGCAAACCAACTGGTCCGCCCTTACACCCTTTGCAGAGGTAGCATACAATAACATCTGCCATCGAAGTACAGGTCTTTCTCCGTTCCAAGTAGTATATGGACAAGACTTCCCTGCAATACCAGAAGTAGAGCCACCATCGTCAGGCACAACTGCACCTTCTGATTGGGCCACGAAAATACGGCAAACGTGGCCGGGGGTTAAGGCCACCCTAGAACAAGCAGCTAAGGAATATAAGAAATATATTGATAAGAAGAGAGCAGATCCAAAGCCGTTTGCGGTGGGGGATCAAGTTTATTTATCAACCAAATACCTAAAACTACGGTTGCCGAGTAGAAAATTAGGTCCCAAGTATATAGGCCCATTCTCCATAACCCGCATCATCAACCCTGTAACTGTAGCACTAAAGCTGCCCAAGCTGCTTGGTAAGATACATCCTGTTTTTCACGGCAGCTTACTAAAACCTGTTTCAGTAGACAGGACAACTACCCAATCCGAGCCGCCAGGTCCTAGCCACGCAGATCATTACGAGTTAGACAAAGTGTTAGATTCCAGGCTAAGTAGGGGAAAATTACAATATCTTGTACATTGGAAGGCCTATCCCTTAGCACAAGCATCCTGGGTTGCAGCATCAGACGTTCATGCTGACCGGTTGGTTCAGCGGTATCACCGTAAATACCCGGATAAACCAAGGCCAGAGGGGGGATGTGTTGGCTAAACTTAACGAGTCTGTTTTACCTCCTTCAGATAGACCTCTGGTGACAGGAGAACCGACTGTTGAGCCGTGGCCAGGGCTCGCCATCACTAGGGAGGGGATGGCCAAGACAGAGAGGGAGAGGTTACCCTGAATGGAAATCCCTGCAGCGAAGTTTCTGTATTTTCTTCTTCTTTAATTCTATAAAGTATCAAAATTCTGTGCATGAAGTATACAACATTTGATTATCTTTGGTATGCATCACAAATTCTCTTATTTCTAAATCTAATAGTAATTTAAAGTTGCTTAATTTCCTGTAAAGGTTCTTTTTTCTAATTCCTGTGCAAAATGTGCCTATATAGAATAAATATTCATCACATTCTAAGCTTGATCTTTGGTAAGAAATTGTCTCTAACTTTCCATTTCTTAATCTAAAGTTGCCATTCTTGATTATCATTTTATCTGTCTCAGCACCGCTGGGCTGCCAGAGCAATCTCCCAGGGAATACACACACAGCCAAGTTCAGGTGCATCAATCCTGGTTTATTCGTTTGTCTCTGACAGCTCCTAGTCACTGCCAGCGTGTGAATACACAATAAATTGGCGCTAAGAGCGGCCGCTGCTCAGCGCCTTTTAAACAGTCCATTGCGCGTCACGAAGCGTTTCCAGCTGGAGGTCCGTTCATATTTGTCACCGGCGAATATGGTTGCTGCCTGGTCGACCTGGTCGCTGGTTGATGACTGGTCGCTGGTTGATGACATCACTGGTCGCTGGTTGATGACATCACTGGCTGCTTTAACACATCCGCTCCACTGGTCCTGATCCCCACACGATCCCTCTGCACCCATCACCAGTGCTGAATAGCCCTTAATCGCGGTCCCTATTACCCTCACCATCACCCGTGCCCGTGTCCACCCATCTCCCTCCCTTCCATCTAAGTAGCTCGTCAACGTCGCCAGTCCACAAGGTGTTGAGAGTTGCTTGACGCTAGACAGGCAGCCCCCCACTACCAGGCTTCTGCCTACGAAGGAAAGGAGAAACATGTTAGTGTTTGGCTAATGGACCGCCTGGTTTCTGGGGATACGCTCTGAAATCTCCGTAACATTCTAGGGTCATGGATATCCTCAATCCGTACCCAGGATGCCTCGGCATCTGCATATCCTTTCCATCGGATAAGGTATCTAATCTTCCCTTTATAATAATGGGAATCAAGGATCTCTTCAATTTTGTACTGTTCACCTGTGATGGGTCCCGGCTGGGTATTGGGGATCTGTGGATTTGGTATCAGGTTTAACAGGCTAGAATGAAAGACGGGAGACAAATGAAAGACGGGATATGTAAAACTCTCGAAATGCTCGAATATGTAACTCTCAAATATGTAAAACCCCCAATCTGCATCACAAGCAAGTGAATTTACCATCCTGTTGGCAGAATCCTTACTTAATTTGCTATAGGGACAAGTCATCTTCATCCTGACATGTCCTTTCTTCCTAAGTGTTTTCTCCAGCATATTTATATTTATATTCCAGTATGTTGTTAAATAAACATGATGTCCCGCAGTATATTACAGTATAGTAATATAATAAGGAATGCTTTGATTTACTCTATAACAGTGTTTCTTAAACTTTTTTTCTCTCAGGACCCTTTTCTACTTTTATGGAATTATAGAGGACTGCAAAATAAATTTTGTATGGGTTGTATTTATTAGTATTTACCATATTAAAAATTAAAATTGATGTACTGCTGCCACCACCATTTCTCAAAATCATTTGAAAGGGTCTTAAAGTATTATTTGTCAACATAAACTGGCAAATAATTTCATGAACTACTGAGGGGATCTTAGGAGATCCCTAGGGGTCCTCAGGCCACACTTTAAGAAACACTGGACTAGATCAACTTTCTAAAAGAAATAGGGAAATAAGAGTAAGATCTTTTAAATGCCACTATATTTTCTTTTTTTAAAAAAGCTAAATGAAAACCTGAAGTATGGTTTGGACAAATTGTTGTCATCAGAAGGGAGTACTGTCTGTGATATAGACTTGAGAACTATTCTTGGAGAGACAAAGGGAGGAATATGGTCAATGGATCCAGTGCAATCAATCACAGAAATAAATGAAGAAGATACTTTGGAAAGTAAGTTGATGAATCTAACATAAAATACAATAGAAATCAGACTCCTCACTTGACATTCAAATTTATTTTTGAACATTAACATTACTTATGTATATGCTGTCCATATTTTTTTATTCTCTTTGCCAAAGTTTCTTTTGAACATGCACATTGTGCTAAACCATAGTTGGTATTATGTTTTGCTGAATAAACTCTGGTGGTCTGCTTTACTCATTATTTATTTGTTTGTTTCTCGCTTTTATTATTTTACCAATAACTCAAGGTGGAGAACATATCCAACACACCTTCCTCCTCCTATTTTCTCCCTAATGACAACCCTGTGAGGTGGGCTGAGTTGAGAGAGAATGATTGGCCCAAAGTCACCCAATTGGCTTTCATGGTGAAGGTGGGACATACAGTCCCGGTCTCCTTTCTAGCCTGATGCCTTAACTACTAGACCAAGCTAGCTACATGGAGCCTGAGACCTTTGAATTATACACAGCCTCTGAATGCCTTGGGTGAGGCTATCAAAGCTGCTGCTGACATTGATGCTAAGTATTTTTTATGAAATAGAAGGAGGATATCATTAAGTACATGGAGAGGAAACATATTTGTTTAAATCAATTTAAATCAATCTTAATATCTTTACAAGATCTAGTTTTCAGAGTATGGCATTTCTCAGGCCACTTTAAGACTAAATGCTACTCCTGACTTTAAAACTGTTTATAAGAAATTCTGCTTTATAAATAATACTAGTGGGGTTTGCACATCGCATTAAATATAGCAAGCAATATTATAGCTTAGCATAGTGGATTAAATCCATGGAGTTTCTAACATTTGATGTATATAGAAGAAGTGTAGTATAGTGGTTAAAGTGTTGATCTGGGAGCAAGGAGACCTGATCTGACCCTTAGCCATGGCTGGTTGATGGATTTGTGGCCAGCCCATCATACTACATGTGATTATACTGAAGAAAATTGGAAGTGAAAGTACTGTGTACACTGCCATTAACTCATAGAAAGAGGAAATGCTAAAACAAATAATACTTGGAATTGAACCCTTCAGGAGCCCTAATTAAATACGTTTTTTGCAACTTAGTTTTTTGCTTGTATTTGAAATGAACTGGCGGTTCCAATGTAGTCTTATCTTTTAAAAAAAACCCTATAATACAACAGCTTCTTTCTCCCCTTCCACCCTACAAAAAAAGCAGATACAGAAACAAAATATGTAGGTTGCTCCAGCACACCTACTGTACAACTAGAAGATAACTGGATGCACTGAGTATGGAAATAAAGTTGGAAGGAAGTATTTTTATTGAATTTTTACCATTTATGTATCTAAATTTTCTTATTTATGGATTTATTCAAGTAAAGTATATCAAAATTTCATTGGATAGATAAGGACATTTATCAATAACGGGGGAATTCTTAAATGGCAAAATATTTTAAAATAATAACTTGGCTTGAGCATGAAACAGCAAAATAATATTTTAGAAAATAGATCCTCCGATCTAATACCATAGAATACCATAGAATTAGATCACTCATAGAATTAGAATCACTCAGGAATTTCTTACAGTACATTTCTTTGCCTTAAAAATAAAAAAGCTGATTAGAAAAGAGTTAATATAGGACATTGAAGAATAAATTACTTTCTTACATGTCTCTCATTAAATTTTTATTATTATTTTTTTCAGGTTGGTGATGATACAGATTTCCTGTTTAATATAGGTGGTGAATTAAAGTCCAGCAGTATTTTTTTTTCTCCATAGGATGCTAAGATCATGAAGGGATAGCTTCTCAAAAGAGGGTCACTGTAAGAAGTATTACAATGCAGAAGCTAATCTTAAAATTAAAATGTATGTCACATGTGGTGGTTCATTTTGTTTTTAAGGCCATATGTACATATTTGAGGGCAAAGACTATTCCAAGGAAACTAGCCAAGGGGACAAGAAGGCATATGATCATTTGCTAGAACATCAGAAAGCTCTCCTTAAAGACCTCAGTCAAGGAGGAAGAATTCTCCGAAATAAAGAAAACGTAAGAATAATGTGACATTTTGATACTTTAATTAGTGTACCAGAAAAAGCTTATTTGAAGTTTATATACAAACATAACGGGAAGTAGGATGGAAATATAATTTTTACTGTCAACTTCCATAGTATGTCCTTTAGATTACCGTATATAACCAAGCAAACAACTGAAAAAAGTCATGCTGGGGAAAAAATCTAGCTATGGATCAATCTGTAATATTTTAAATTACAGCAAAGATCAAGCCAAGTTTTATCCTATTTGACTGGATTTATTCTCCAGTTTCTATGGATATTCTATCCATCAATTTCTAGTCAACCAGAATTTTAAAATTTCAACAAATATAGATACTGGGTAGCAATTTATAAATATTCAGATGAATTTTCAGGCCAATAATCTGGAAAGTCTTACATTGGTCAATGCAGTGGTGTGTTCTTGTTGTTTTGAAAAAGTCTCTGGGAAGTTGACCAGAAGAACCTCTGATGGTATTGGATGAAAAGGAATATAAAAGCAATTTGACATAAAAAAGATTATATCCCATAGATTATTTTTCTAGGTTCTTCTTATGACCGCTGATATGGGACCTAGTAAAAAAAGGCGTAAACTGAGCCCAGAAGAGCTGGGAGTTCAGCAGAAAAAAATGCAGGAAGCAGCAGCAAAGAGGGTAAGGCTCAGAGAAGAAAAGAGGCAGAGGGCAGCAGAGACTGAACAGCAGAAAAAGTAAGTTTTTTGCATGCTTTGCTCCCTCAGCTGTTGACCCTGTTCTGGGCTTCAATGAAAGAGCATTTTAAAATTAGCATACTGTTACTAGAAGCCATTCATTTCTCTATACTCTGTTGGTCTAGAACAGGGATCGGCAACCTTAAACACTCAAAGAGCCATTTGGACCTGTTTTCTACAGAAAAAAAACACACTGGGAGCCACAAAACCTGGGTGGGCGTAGCCAACTCGATGTCGCTCACTCCCACCCAGTCACCCACTCCCACCCAGCCATGCGTACCCAGCCACAAAACCATTCTCTATGTCTCTCTCCCCTCTCTCCCCCACTTTCTGTATCTCTGTATTTGTCCCTCACCCTATCTTCCCCTCTGTCTCCCCGTGTCTCTCCTTCTGTATCTATCTCTCTCCCTCTCTTCCCCACTCTCACCTGCTCTCTATGTATCACTCTGTATGTGTCTCTCTGTGTATCACTCTGTGTGTGTCTCTGTCTCTTGCTCTCTCTGTATGTGTGTGTGTTTCTCTTCCTCCCCTCCCTTCAGGCGACCGTCCTCCTTCCCCCCCCATCTCGTAACTCCCTGGCCAGGAGCAAAGCACAGCAAAAGCACGCACAGGGTGGGCGGCTGCTAGCTTAAGGAGGGTCTTAACAGGACGCTGCTTCTCTCCTGCACTAATGCTCCGGTCATCGCCTTGCCATGTCATCGTCCACCCCCAGCAGCTCTTCGGCAGAGCGCAGAGGGAGGGAGAGAGAACACGCATGTGTCTTTCCTGAGGGAGTAACTAACTGTGTTGAGGCAATTGAAAAGTTCATGTGGATCAGTGGTAAAATGTAAAGTTTGTTACTACTGGTTCTGTGGGCGTGGCTTGGTGGGGGGGGTTAATGTGACTGGGTGGGGGTAGCCAACTTTTTTTTTACTTTTTTAAAGCATTTTATTACAATCTATTAAGGCGAATAAGTTGTAAAAATGCTTTTAAAAGGTTAAAGAAAGTCTCTGACGATCACAGCTGTGGCGCGCAATTGTCAGAGCCTCTTTTTTTTACCTTTAAAAGCATTTTTTTACAACCTATTCAGCTGAATAGGGTAGGCGGAGCCTCGTGCCGCCATCACTACCGGTTCTCCAAACCACCTGCCACATTCACTACGGAATCGCCTAATCTGGTCCGAACTGGGAGCATTTCACCCCTGATATGGATATATAATAGTTGCATATTGGGAAGTCTTGTGAATTGGCAAAGCAATATTTTACTCTCTCTCTTATACAACATAAAGAGTAATTACTTTGGGGATTTGTGTTGCCATTTCAAAGTGAGGAGTTTCCATTCCTGTCCCATCACTGGTTGGCCCTGCCCCTCTTATTTCTTTTTCAGACGCCAGCCTGAAGCAGCAGGAAGCAAAGGCTTCCTGGCATGAAGGCAGCTACAGGGCCGCTTCGCTCCTGCACTCTCCGGCGACCCTCCTCCTCGTCTTGTAACCCCTGGCCAGCTGTGGCTGAGCTGGGAGCATGCACATGCATGGGGAGACCCTCCTTAAGTGAGCCGCTGCCCGCCCCACACGTGCCTTTCCTGAGCTTTGACGCTCACTTGAGGAGAGTCTCCCCACACGTGCGCATGCTCCCAGCTCAGACACAGCCGGCCAGGGGGTCATAAGAAGAGAAGGAGAGTCCAGGAGCGAAGCTGCCCTGTACCTGCCTTCATGCCACATTTGCGCATAAGGCAGACTTTGCTTCCTGCCGCTTTGGGCTGGAGTCCAAAAAAGAAATAAGGGGCAGGGCCAACCAGTGATGGGACAGGGAGCCGTGGCAGAGGGCCCAAAGAGCCACGGGAGAGGGCCCAAACAGCCACTCGTGGCTCTGGAGCCGCAGGTTGCCGACCCCTGGTCTAGAATCTCTGTAGAATATGGGCTGCTTTCATACTACTGTTTCAGTGGTGCTGAAGCAGGATTGAAACTCAACTGATGTTTAATTTTACAATAAAATAAACACTGCATTATTTATACAAAATAAAGGGATTTTTTTTTCATTTAATTCAGGATAGCCTTGTGGGAAGCCAATCACTATCAGTCTTGCTGCCTTGAGTCAGAAGAAAGCAGTGAAGAAGACAAAGAAGAGGAAAAAAGTCTATTGGATTTAGAATATACAGACCCTGAGCAGACTTCTATAAAGTATGTTATGGGTGATGTTACCCATCCCATAGTAGGAGATGAGGATGCCATAATTGTTCACTGTGTAGGTAAGTTAAGTAAACTTTAGGTTAAAAGCCTATATTTTGTGCATTGTGTTAATTAATTCAGTAGATTAATTGAATGTTTTTGCAAATATAGATCCAAAAACATATTTTTATTTATTTTTTGCTTTATTGAGAGAGAAATTTGCATGTGAAATCTATCATAATTTTCCTCTATAACTACCTGAAAGGAAAAAAGTTCTAAATATTTGGAAATTTCTTTAATAGTATTTTAGCTTGAAGTAAAAGGTGAAATTTATACAGTAGCCATTTCTCTGCAGCAGTTTTCTCTATTCTACTCTTCTTCAGAAGTCGTGTTACATTAGTTCCTAGATTCATATTATTGTGGCATTTGGCTAGCTGGAGATTCTGAGAGTTGTGGTAACATTGCATACATCTAGAGCGAGACATTTCGCCTCCTACCTTTGGCCACGCCTGCTTCTCTGCCAGGTTTCCATCTTGGGGATTCTCCTCTAGCTTTTCTCCTCGGCTGACACGCCCCCGCCCATTCGCCACGGCCAGTCAGCCATGGCCCCTCAGTCCCACATGCTTCGGCACAGCCCATTCGACACCACACTGTTAGTCCCGGACCTTTCCCCTTCTGGGACAGTTAGCCTCCAGCCAATCGGCTAGTTGCCAATGCTGGCAGCCAGAAGCCAGCTTCATCCAAAGGAGTTTTTATTTTGGGTGGGTATCCTAGCCTTAGAAAGAGAGAGGGAAGGAGGAAGGGAGAGACAGAGAGAGAAGGGAGACAAGAAAGAAAAGAAAGAGAAAGGAGGGAGGGAGGGGAAAAGGAGAGGAAAGAAGGACCACAAACCTTAGCACTAGACACAGCTTCAGTGGATGCTTTGAAATAGCACAGCAATCCAGGGTTGGAAGGGACCTCCGAGGTCATCCAGTCCAACACCCTGCTCCAGCAGGAGAACCTTATAGCATCTTAATATAATTAGATGTACCTCTAACACAGAGAAATTCCCAGAAAAGGGAAGGAGTTTACTAGGCAAGGCTGCCATGCAGAGGAAGGCAGAAATAGTCCTCGACTTATGACAACAATTGAGCCCAAAGTTTTGGTTGCTAAGCAAAGTGAGTTTTGACACATCTTACTCAATCCATCCTCCAACAGTGGAGGTCAATCACTGTGGGCCAGATTCAGAATTTTAAAGCAAAGGCTTGCCAGATTACTGGTAAGAGAAGGGTAAAGGTACCCCTCGACTTACTGTGTGTCCACCATTGAGCCTCGAATCTCTGTTGCTAAGGGAGATAGCTGTGTTCAGTGAGCTTTCTCCCACTTTACGGCCCGTCTTGCCACCATTGTTAAGCGAGTAGTTGTAGCTCGTGAGTCACACAGTTGCTAAGTGAATCCGGCTTCCCTGTGGACTTCGTTGGTCAGGTCGCAAAAAGGGATCGGGTGACTCTGGGACACTGAGACCATCATAAGTAAGAGTCGGTTGCCAAGCATCTGAATTTGGATCACCTGGACATGGAGATGCTGCAACAGTCATTAAGTGTGAAAAACAGTCATAAGTCCCTTTTTCCAGTGCCCAACTTTTTTTTTTTTTTTTTTACAGCAGCCCAACTGCAGGATCAGGTTTGGGGTGGGGAGAGCAGAATCTTAGGTACGGACATACGACATCGGTGACGGCTGGCCATGACGGTCATAAGTCAAGGATGGATTAAGTAAGATGCGTCGAAACTCACTTTAACAATGCTCTTGCATTGAGCACAAATTCAATCAGCTATAACATTTAGTGCAGGCAAACTACTGTGCTATAAGGAGCCAGAATTGGGGATTTACTTATCAAAGCTAATTTAAATGAAGGGAACTCAAAAATCTAAATTACTGTGCCATCAGTTTATCAGTATAATGGTTCTGTTTCCTATCTTTTAATTCCGAATAGAATTGTTAAATTGTCTGCATTTGTTGTTGCAATTTCCATGAAGAATAAAAAGAAACCATTCTGAAAATACCACTCTATTTCAAATAAGTAATGAATAGTTTTCCTGAACTTTTAAGTGAAACGTCTTAACATAACAATTCTTTTTTCAGATGATTCTGGCCACTGGGGAAAAGGAGGTTTATTCACAGCTCTCGGGAATCGTTCTGACCAACCAAAGAAAATATATGAACTAGCAGGAAAGATGAAAGGTAAGTCACCTATTCATTATTTTAGTAGATGACACCCAGCTTTGCAAATCCAAGATATCCAAAGGCTGAGTTGCCACCACTCATTCAAATATTAATTCCAGCCAATCTTTTACACAGGAATGAGTTTAAAAGAAGCACACAATCCCTGCCCATATATAATATTGCAGGAAGATATTTTTCTTTGCCTGCTACTTCCTTATCTAAGGAAAGCAATAATAATGCTAAATGAAAAAGAATGTGACAATTTAAACTTCATTATTCAGCTATTCAGAAAATTTTCTCTCAATTTAAATCTAAATAGGACTAAATGTTTCCATTCCTCTTAACTGTTTTGCAGACCTGACATTAGGAGGAACTCTTTTATTCTGCATTGATGATAAGGAATCCAGGAATAAAGGAACGGATTTGGTAACTACATAACAATATGTTTTTCTTAAAATAATTCTAAATTGCATTCTATGCAGATAAGAACTCAATAAAATATATAGTTGATATTCTGCATTGATAATAAGAAATCTAGGGGGAGAGGGACAGATTTGGTAGCTGCACAAACATATTTTTCTTTAAGTAGTTCTAAATTGTATTCTATGCAGATAGGAA
Organism: Ptyas mucosa; assembly: GCA_012654045.1. Classification (NCBI taxonomy): domain Eukaryota; kingdom Metazoa; phylum Chordata; class Lepidosauria; order Squamata; family Colubridae; genus Ptyas; species Ptyas mucosa. Next base: position 6,228,063 of record WNWU01000064.1, on the reverse strand, counting down.
CCTTATAAAATGCATAGCTGAATATCAGTAAAAGTTCAGGATTAGTTCAAAGTTCAGAAGACATAGCATTTGTAAAAAGGGACGAGGATTTTTTTTTTTTTTTTTGACAATCCATTCTGTGTACTTGATTTGCTCACTAGTCAAAATGTAATATCTTTCTAGCTAGCTCTTATTGTAGCACAGCACCGGGACCATTCAAACAATTTATCTGGAATTAAGCTTCCTGCATTAGAAAAAGGATTAAAGAAAATTTATCAAGAAGCCAAGAAAAGAAACGGTAAGCATGCCTGTCGCAGGGCTTTTGAGATGGAAGAAATCTGATAGTTCTCTGTATACAAAATTTTGAATTTTGACAGGGGTGATAGATATTGCAAATGAACATGTTGGGTAAGATTGCTTTATAGCCCTGAAGCAAAATTTGCTTCCACCTAGGATTGAACTAATGGCACCACTACTATTCTAGCGAAAAAAGAACAGCTAGCCTATATGTTGCAGGTGAAAAAATAACAAGACTGTCCCCACAACTGCTGAAGCTGAACAATCGTTTCATAATCTCCCCCCGAGGGAAAACATGCAAACATTGGCAGAAGAGTCCCCTTCAAGCGTTCCAGTAGCTCAATCTTCCCCAGAGAAAAAAAGACTTGTGTTGATGATAGGTGACTCATTTCTTAGAGGAACAGAATCAGCAGTCTATTGTTGTGGCCCGTCAGCGGCCTGTGCAGCTAGTAGCTGATTCCGACAGCGAGGAAGCTGGTGTGCTGCGCCAGCAGCCTGTGCAGCTGGCATTCGAGTCAGGCAATGAGGAGGCTGGAGAAGATGTGGTGCCAGAGGTGGGGATTCAGCCAGGGCCTTCAGTCCTCCAGAAGCTCCCATAAGTGAAGAGGAAGAAGAGGAGGAGCCTCTTCTCGATGCACGGGCCCGCAGAGCTGCCAAAAGGCAGGAGTAGCTCCTCAGGAGGAGATCTCCTCGAGAGTAAGGCTTGGGGCTAATTGGCCACTCCCTTAGCCTATTTAAGGAAGGACAACAACTGAGGCAATTTGCAGGGAACAATTTCGTTCACTCTCCTTCGCGTCTGGATCTTAGTTCTCTGCAAATTGCTTCTGGGCTTTCTGCCAACCATAGTAAGATTACAATTATTTATTCTTTGGATTCTTGTAGGCTGTTAAGAAAGTTAATTAACAGCCTTTGTTTGAAAAAGACTGATTTAATTTAGTAAACTAAGGTTTATACAGACTTCGTGTGTGCTGTGTTCTTTAGGGTCCATAGCTGGGGACCATCTATAGACCTGATAATCTGTTGAGGGAGGTAATTTGTCTCCCTAGAGCTAAAATCAAAGATGTAACAGAGAACTTAACAAAATAATCAAGCCGTCTGGTTATTATCCGTTTCTTCTTTTTCATGTTTGGATGAACAATACAACCAGAGAAATAATATCTAGAGACCATAAGCAACTGGGCAGGAAAGCAAAACAATTCAGGACACGATAGTCTTCTCTTCCATACTGTTGCGGAACTGGTGCCAGAGCGCCCACCAGCTGCTCTGCCAGTGCCGCTAAGGCCGCTGTCTTTAGCAATCGTGGCAGCTCCCCAATGCCTGGAAACGTTTCTTCAACACACTCCCCCCACTCCTGTAAAGTTGGCAGGGCTCAGTTGGGTGGAAGGATGCCCCGGAAGAGAGTCCCGAATCCAACTCCCGAGCCGAGGCGGTGCCCAGTGTGGAGCAGGTCAAAAGGGAAGCGAGCGGGGCTCACATGGCGCGGGGTGTGAAGGCCAACAACACATGTCTTCTCAGGCTCGCCCATGGCTGATATCAGCCAGCGCCTCTCTGGCCAGCTCAACCGGGCTCTGCAGCATTCTGGATGAGAAAGGCTACAGAGCACGAAGCAGGAAGGAGGCAGCGTTTCTGGCAAGCCTGTACACAAACAAGCTCCATACAAGCTTTGGGAGCAAGCAAGCTCTGGCAAGCTTTCAGAGAAAGGATTGTGGGAGATTGGGGGGATGGCAGCTTGGGGAGGGGTCTTGTCTGCGGACTGAGGCAACATGTGAAAGGAGGGCAAGGGGGCAGGAGAAGCGTGGCAGGGCAGCCCAGGGGTCTTCTTGGATCTTCTCTCCCCCCCTTCCCCGTCTGCCAACCAAGGAGGTTGGCTGGACTGGGCTGAATTGGGCTTGCACAGCTGCTCTCAAAGTGGCCAAGGGGGCCGGGGTGAGGTCTCCGCCCCAAGGGTCGCTCGGCCAGCCTTACCGAAGTTCTCCTGAGCACCACCACCCCCAGCCAGGGATGGGTTGCAGCTCCTGGAGCCAAAGCAGAGAACAAAAGGACGGCCAGGAAGAGTTTAAAAGAGAGAATCCAAGGTGCTGGTTCTCAAGTTACACACCACTGGGGGGGGGGGGAAGGGGAGCAGGAGAAGAAGTGCTGGCTTGGATTGCAAAAGCCATGGACTGGCTTGATCGCCTTCCTCTTGAAGAACTTGCAGGGCAAACAGAAGATCTGGGGTTTGGGCGAGTGGCAGAATTCCTGCTTCTCCGCCGCCCCTCCCCTTCTCACCTGCCCCTCCCCTTTGCTAGCTGAGATCGGCAAGCCAGATTCGGGGAGCTGAACGTGCTGCCACTGCCTGGGAGGAGGATAACGTGAGAAATGGGTGCTCTTGCAGCACCTCCTCTTTCTCTTCTTTTCCCGAGTGGCAGCAGTGCATCCAACTCACCGAATCTGGCCTAGTGATGTCGGGCAGCAGCGGCTCTGATGTTCCCCCTCCCTTCCCCCCCTACGCATGTGTCTAAGTATTTGGGGGGGCTTATTTTCAGGGAGGCTTATTTTACTGCATGCGCTCGAAAGCCCAATTGAGCTTATTATCCGGACATGTCTTATTTTCGGGGAAACACAGTATTAAATACTGGAACAGTGTGGCATCTGGGTATCATTAATTATGATACCAAATAATAATGATGAGATTAATAATTTTGATAGCCTTAATTACATTAATCATACTCACATCATTACAGTAATACATTGTACATAATACAATCATCTTTCAATTTCTAGTCCTTTCATCTACATACTGATTTTAACATATTATATAGAAATATGCAATTTCCCCGTTCTAATTTCTATCTCTATTCTATATCTTAATATCACAAATCTTATATTGGTAGGTACTCTATTTCTATCCTTCATCTCTTTTCCATTTTAGTATTTCAGTTCTTTTTTTTTTATTAAAAAGTTTTATAAAAAGTACAAACATTTTCTCCCACCCCCTCCCTAACCCACGCACCCCCATTCCCTCCCACATACCCAACCCCCTCCCATTCCCCCTCCCCCTCCCCCCTCCCTGAACTTCCCAGGACTACCACAGGGTCTAACATTCAGCAAACTTAAACTATAATCTGCTAACAATACATTGAACTACTTTAACCCTAGATCTTTAACTCCTAGCACACAAAACATTGTACACATAAAACACTAACAAAGTCAAAATATTTCATTCATAAGCTATTTGAAGTTTTTTAGTCCAATATTTGTTTTGAATATAATCGATCCATGTTCTCCATTCCATTATATATCTTTCGTTCGAATAATCTCTAAGGTATGCAGAAATTTTCGCCATTTCTGCCAATGTCCATTCTGCCAATGGACACCAATTTAATGTCCATTCCTCGATGGTGGGTATATCTTCCTTCTTCCAATATTGTGCCACCAGTAATCTTGCTGCCATTATTAAATTTAAAATCAACTTAGTTTCTGTTACTGTACAATCCGTCATTATTCCCAATAAAAAAAACTGTGGTGTAAACTTAAACTTTTTCTTCAAAATATTTTGAATAATCCACCAAATTTTAACCCAAAACACCTTAATTTTTTTGCAAGTCCACCATATGTGGTAATATGTGGCATCCTGGCAATCACATCTCCAACATTTGGGCTGCAGATTTGGGTACATACAAGCTAGTTTTTTCGGGTCTAAATGCCATCTGTAAAACATTTTGTAAAAATTTTCTCTTAAATTTTGAGCTTGTGTAAATCTCACATTTCTAACTTGTATCAATCCATGATACCCATGTATCCATCGGTATTACTTCCCCTATATTTTGAGCCCATTTTATCGTACAATCCTTAACTAATTCAGTTTCTGAATCTATTTCCACTAATGCATTGTATACCCTTTTTATATGCCTTTGGCTTTGGTCTCTAATTTATTTAATTAGGTTCTCATCCTGACACAAAATACCCATTTTTTGGTCTTCTGTCCATCTGGCCTGTAGCTGGCCATATTGAAACCATGTTTTAATCACTTTCCTCTTTTAATTGTTGAATAGTTTTTAATTGAAATACGTTTCCATCCCTATATAGAAGTTCTTTATATGTAATCCCATCTTGTTTTTGCTCTATACTTATGTTCTCTATCATGTGTCTGGGTATTGTCCAAATTGGTAACTTATCATTTAGTTTATATCGATATTTCTTCCAGACACGTAACAAAGCACTTCTTAGTATGTGACTTTTAAAAATAGTATCTATCCTTTTATCATACAGTAAGTAAGCATGCCAGCCATAAACCAGGCCATACCCCTCTATATTTAATATACTTTCCTCCGTTGAATTAACCCAATCACTGACTGCTGACAAGACAGCCGCATCATAATACAACCCTAAGTTAGGCATTTTAAGGCCTCCTCTTTCCCTAGCATCCTGCATTATTCTCTGTTTTACTCGTGGTTTCTTCCCTGCCCAAACAAAAGTATTTACACCTTTTTGCCACTCCTTCAAATTTTTATCATTTTTAAGTATAGGTATCGTTTGAAAAAGGAACAGAAACCTCGGCAAAACATTCATCTTAACTGCGGCTATCCTTCCCAACAGTGACAGTTGCAATTTTTCCCAGCTTTGCATCTCTCCTTGTATTTTATGCCATAATGGTTCATAATTATACTGATACAATTTCATATTCGTTGTCAGGATATTAACCCCTAAGTACTTAACCTTTTTTATTATTATTAAAAAGTTTTACAAACAACATTTCCAAACATTTTCTACCCCCCACCCCCAATCCCCCCTTCCAACCCCCCTCCCTCTTCATATTTTAATAAACACCTTTACATCATTTTCACTTTTACTTTTTTCAGTTTTTTTGGAGCTGCTCTTTTACCCCTTCCTTTTATTCCGACCCTTCTTCCACTACTCCCCCTCCCTTCCTTCCTTCCTTCCTGCTTCCCTCTCCTCTCTTTTCCTACTTCCTGTTCCCACCCCACCCCACTCCTCTCCTCTTCCCACCTCCTAATCCTCCTCCTCTCCTCTTTCCCCTCCCTCCTCCTCTCCTTTTCCTTTCCTACTCTCCTTTCCACCCTCTCTAATCCTTCCCCTCTCTCCAGTTGTTTCCCTTTTCAATACGATCTAAAGTGGTATTCGAGCAGCCCCGATTTCCCAATTATGTTTACATTTATATAACATCTTTTCCCCCACCCATCCAACCCCCCCTCCCCACCCTAGACCTCCCAAAGCAGAAACAGGGTATTGCAATAACAAACATATACTAAAATATGCTAACATACTTGTAAGATTCAAAATTTCCCATAGATCCTTTAACTCCCCTTATTAAAATTCATCAACCTCTCTAAAAATATTACAAACATTAAAGAGAGAGAAAAAAAAATCAAAGCAAAAACCTAAACGAATATCCTTCCCAAATTCTCCAACACATTCTTTTTCAACATCTATAATAAAACCATAGTTATTATCCATCCTTTTAACTTATTAAAATTATACATTAAAAAGACAAAACCCTAAACTTTTTATCTCGTAAAGCTTTTAAAATCCTCAATAAAACTTCTAAAATCATTTCTACTAATATAAATTCAGATTTTTCCCAAGGATATCCTTCATTTAATCTTTGTATACAGAGCATCCTTACTATAATATAACCTTTAAAACCCTTCACAACTTCTTCAACAATATTCAATTTCAACACTTCTATAGTAAAACTAAAATTGTTATCCATCCTTTCTACTTGTTAAAATTAAACATTGTTAAAAAAAAAAACCTTAAACCTTTTATCTCATGTAATTTTTAAAATCAACAGTAAAACTTCTTAAATCATTTATACAAATATAAATTCAAAGCTTTCCGGAGGGTAACCTTCGAATTTTACTTTGACCATTATGATACCATCATATCATTAAAGAAGAAAGATTATCCTTTTTATATATAAAACATCCATACTTCAAAATAACCTTTAAAACTGCCAATTTAATAAAACTATTTCTTCTTTTTCTTGTATTTTTTCCAATTTTGCCATAATTCTTTCAAAATCCCTTCTGCCCCTTCTTTTCTTTTTAAAAGTTTCTTAGCCTTGATCTGAGGTTGATGTGTCATGAAAAGTCGCTTCATTTTTGTAATCTTTTTCTTTCGCTTTTTCTTACTTGTAGTAGTAAGTAAGCTTTTATTGTGGTCAAAGACCAAATTATATACACATAAAAAAGGAGTATGTTTTACAAATATAGATAGATCATGTGACAGTGCACCGTCTACTGCCTCAAATACAAACTGTACTATCAATACTAGGAATCCTCTGCCGTAGGGCTTGCCCGTCTCTTCTCCCGTTTTTTTCCAGCCACGACTGCGGCAAAATTTTTTGCCACCTTTGAGGTTATGTTGGGGTCTGTGTCCTGGAGTAGGAAGTAAAGGCTAAACATATCAGTTGAACCGGGGAATCTCTGGGAAATAGGAGAAATAAATCTTGATCTTATATCCCAGTAGTGGGGACATACGAATGTAATATGGAACAGGGTTTCCGGGGATCGGCTATCACATGTACAGTAGATGGGTTTTACCCCCCCCCCCCCGAGAGCCTACTATCGAGGATGTTTGAGGGGATCACATTAAAACGTGCTTTCATAAATGCGAACCTGTGTTTGATAGAATGTAATGCGGAGAGGTAAGGCGGGGGATGAGACGAGGGGACAATGCCCAGGGAAAACGGTGAGCATGTTCCTGATCCGTGTGCCAGATTTAATTGTCTATCAATGTCGTCCAGCCGTTGAAAGATCAACGATTTGGCAGCATCGGGGCCTAGGATAAAAGCTTCAATGGGGGGAATCCCGATCATCAAAAGTTTTGTATGGATATTACGGGCCCAGGGACTAAGAAAAGGGTCCCGCCATAGGCATTGGCCTAGGTAATAGCCTGGAAGACTAGTCCACAGGGACAACCAGTAGCCAATTGCACGTTTCCACAAGATTGTATTGAGTGAGGATATACCCAGTTCCAGACGAATTGCGGCATTGCTTACGCAGGGGGGGACTCCCATCAGACGGCGTAGGAACTGGCTGTGGACAGACTCAAGAGAAGAAATGTTGGATTGGACCCAGAGGGAGGCGCCGTAGGTGATAGCTGCTATCACCTTTGCCCTATAGACTTTTAATGCTGAGGGGATGTGATGAGCACCCTCAGTATGAAAAAAATGCAGGAGGGCATGGGTGGAAATCTTAGCCTTGTTACAGAGAGACTTAATCTGCGCAGGCCACTTCGTATTGGATTGAAAGAGGATACCTAAATATTGAAATCTGTGGACCTGTTCCACTGGGATGCCATCAAGGTGCCATTGATAGATTTTCCTGCTTCTTGTAAAAATCAAGATTTTGGACTTAGAGTGGTTTATATGCAGTTGGTTAGTAGAGCAATAGGCAGAAAGGATTTTTAAGGCTCTAAGTAGGCCCACCCGGGAAAATGAAAGTATTGCGGCATCGTCAGCGTAGAGCAGGAGTGGGCATCTATAATCAGCTAGTCTAGGGGCATGGATGTGGGCCATGTGATCTGAAAATGCCTTTCTCCAGTCACTGATATATAGGTTAAAGAGAAGGGGTGCCAGTATACACCCCTGCCTAACCCCCTTGTTAATGGGGATAGCGTTAGAGAGATCCCCCTGCGGGGTAAGGCGCACTTTTGCTTCTGTTCCGTCATGCAATTGGGAGATAAGCCAGAGTAATCTTTTGTCAATACCACAGGCAGAAAGTTTGGCCCACAGCTTAGCTCTAGGGATGCTGTCGAAGGCAGCCTTTAGATCTATAAAGGCGACGCAGAGACGACCCTTCTTGGGAGTGGAATATTTTACGGCAAGATGATGAAGGATCAAAGCATGATCAATTGTAGAGTGGTCTGGACGGAATCCTGCCTGCTCATATCCGAGCAGGTTGGCCTCTTCAGCCCAGCATTCCAGTTTGGACAGGAGGTAGCGGGCATAGAGTTTCCCCAACATTGAAAGAAGGCTGATGTTACGGAAGTTGCCGGGATCAGAATGGGCACCTTTCTTATGTATTGGAATAATTATGGCATCCTTCCAGAGCTTGGGGATGAGGCCCGTTTGGTTGATTGCATTAAATACCTCGGTAAGAACCGGGGTCCACCAGTCCTTGTGGACTAAAATGGCTTCGGCTGGGATGAGATCTGGGCCGGGCGCTTTTCGAAGTTTAAGTTGTCCGATTAGCTTGGCAATCGCGGATGGTTCCACAGGAGGCCATCTGGGAAGGTGGTTAGGGAAAGAGCCTGAGGTCGAAGAGACTGGCACATCAGTGTCGTAAAAGACTCGGCGTAGAAAGAGTTCCCATGTGGTGGCAGAGATGGAATGAGTGAGCCTACTAGTTGGCCTCCTATTTAACAGACTCCAGAAATCTCGGGGGTTGCTGGATTTCGCGGCCTCTAGTAATGCGTTCCACCTTAGCCGGTGCCAGTCTTGCTTGGCTCTTGATAGGGCTAGCTTGTATGCCTTCTTAGCCTCGAAATAAGCGGGGGGGGGGCCGTCGATGAACCTGTTCGTTTGTGAGCAGAATATATAGATCTCATATGGTTCCTGGCTTGCTTGCACTGTGAGTTAAACCAAGGGGCTCCCTTCCTCCGGGAAACTCTGCCAGGGATAAGAGTGGGGGGCTGAAAGGAGGCTATGAGACTACTTAGACACTCGGAGAAGGCGGTCAGTAGCACCCCGGGTGTAGACTTGGTGCCAATTAAGGCTGACAAAGTATTGGCTGCTTCTTGATGATAAAAGCGTGCATGGAAAAAGGCCAGAGACTTTGACCATTTCAGCAACATCGGGGAGCCTCTGGGGTTAGAGTCTATTGATACAACATGAGCAGAATGGTCTTGAGGTCTATATAGCCGTGCAACCGTAATGAGAGGAAGGTGGTCACTGAAAATCTTGTCGTCTACTTTAAAGGAGGTAATGTATGGCAAAAAGGCTCTTGAAACTAAGGTATAGTCTATTGTGCTGTTGCCATTTTTGGCCAAGTGGGTAAATTCCCCGGGAACGTCCGGGGAACATCTGCCATTGAGGGGGAAGAGGTCTAGTTTGATGGTAAGGAGAGCTAGACAAGTCCCTGCTTTGTCAACTTTCTGATCCTTGGAAACTCTCCCTTTCAAGGTGTCCAGGGGGTGGTCATCCCTAGTCGGGCCTGCCCACCAACGAGAGGCAACCAGGGTTTCCCAAGTCCCCGCAATGCGGGCGTTTAGATCCCCCGCCAAAAGAACCAGAGAATGAGGGAATCTAAGTGTGATGGTAGTAAGAAAATCTTCCAGACCGGCCCACAGCTCATCTAAGTCCCGGTGAGAGCCCCCAGGAGGGAGGTAGACATTAAACACCAGGAGCGAGAGCTTCCCGGTGGATATCAAATTTGCCTGGGCATAAGGAGGAAAAGAATTCACAAGAGCCACGTTTGCGTGCAAATCCAGGGAGATACCTGTAGCAAGGCCGCCCTTCGAACGACCACCACGCAGTGAGGGACGGGCTGGCAGGGATATGATTTCAAAACCACAAAGCAAAATGTCATTAACCTCCCACGTTTCCTGAAATATGAGGATTTGAAAGTTTTTGAGGTAATTCAAAAAGTCCGGGTCAACTTTTTTGGATGCCCACCCTGCAATGTTCCAACTCATGATGGACCAAGGAAGAGTTGGAGAGTAGATCTTTGACTGTCATTTGGGAGCAGCAGGGGGCTGGTGGAAGGACCGGGAGACAGTTAGACCGAAGAAATCTGTTATCTTACCTTGATTATCTTGCTTAGTTTTGAGATCATTATTAGAACTTGGAGAATTCTGGTGGGAAGCCAGATTTGGACTGAAGTTTTTGTCCTGGTCTTGGTAGTGGCTTGAATGTCGTACAGATAGGGCTGTCGGGGGAGACATCTGTATGGTGTTGTTGTCATCAAAAGAAATACAGCCATTATGTGATTTGGTGATAATGATAGACGGCGAGAGAGGGGGAGCCCGGGGAGTCTGAAGGGTCAAACTGGCCAGTTGTGGGGACTGGGAATGTGGCATTTCAGGAGGCGAGATTCTTGGAGCAGAAGGTGGACAAGTGATCAGGGATAAAGGGACGCGTCCTGATAAGCCTTCAGAATCAGAAGTAGAGAGAGGTTGATCTGGGAGCGCCACATTTCTGGTCCGGAGGACATCCTCCCGTTGTTGCTGGGTTGCCGGCGGATTTGTGGAACTGCTAGTTGAAGCCCTCAAAGGGTTGCCAGCTTCCGTGTGGAGGTCCGTGCACTCTGGCCCTGTCCGACAACAAGTGTCCACGTTGATCGGCTTCCTCCCAAGAGAGGATAGGTGAGTATTTATAAAGCATCTCTGGGGAAAGACTCCAAAGTGGGTCAGATGGTTACGAAGACCACATAAAAGCGAGGGGGTCTTGGGTGAGCTGAACTTGAGAATCAGGCGTTTATGGTGAGGTGTGCTGGGAAGCCATTCCACGGAGAGCGGCTCATTGTTCAGGATGTGAGAATTGGATAAAAGCCTCAATGTGTCTAAAGTGGTTTTACGGTTGGTCCAGTCGTACTTGTTAAAGTGAGAATGGGCCAGGTTCAGACATAGGTTGGCTGGGAGCAATTGGAGATTCACTAACGGCAACAGTCGTGGAGGAGGATGGATATCCGTTCGGGACGGACCCGGTGCATGTCTGGTGGTTCTACAGGAAAGTGATGCTGAGACCGACTTACTGAGGGATTCCACTTTGCCCTCCAGCACTCCAACAGAGGATGTCAAAAGGGTAATAGAGTCGGCCAGACGGAGACAGAACTGTTGTAACAGCCGGATATCTGAGGGCTGAACTGAGTCAATAGGGGATGGCAGTGTAGTGAGACATGGCAAGACAGGACTAACATCTGATGGTGTCGGGCAATCCAGCAAAGAAGGTGTGTTGCAGAGTGAGGCAGCCAGGGATTCTGATTCTTCCGAAGGAGAGCTGGGCGGAAACTCCAGAGCTGTTAAGTTTTGGAAGAATTCGTCCAAGGAGGTAATTGATAAGTTCGGATCTTGGTTCATGGTGTCAGTCTTTTTGATCTTAGGCAAGGGGCCCATTATATTTTCGAGGGAGGTCTCCAAACTAAGGTTAGTCGGAGACAAGGAACGACAACGTTTATGTGGACTCATATCGGAGCAGCCAGTCGATCTCTTGGTGAAGGGTGTTGGGTAATAATGAGGCCCAAAGCAGGTTAATGTTCTGATAATGAAGGCAGGATGCTGGGTCAGGCAATTAGGCCTAACAAACAAACCGCCGGCTTCAAGCTTAGCACAGAAATTGGCTCAGAACCAAATAGATAACCAAAAGCCAAACAAACTTACAGCCAAACCAAAACAGTCTCGGAGATAAAGGAGTTTTTCCCTGGATAGGTTCCAAAAACAAACAGCTCAAAATCCACTCCGAGGATTAAGGGCCTCCACTGAGGTTTGTCAACAAGTCCGGTAGTCCGAATTTCAGGCCTTGCAAAAAGAAGTCACAGTAATAGTCTAAGCCAGGATTGCAGGAGCCCTCTCTTGTTGTCTTGTTGTCTTGTTGTATTGTTAAAATGTGTCTAAAACAAATGGTAGCCACACTATAAGTGCTTTTATATAGTTCGGTATAGATTAAGAATAGGTTAAAAATGAGTTAAAAATATAAAAATACTTATATATACATTAAAAAGAAAAAAACCTAATTTACTTTTGGAAGAGCTCCTTACAGCCGTTGCTGCCTGTCCTCCATCTTCGATTTAACCTCTTACTTGTATAGTCCAGTAAATCTTTCCTTTGTATGCCAAACCTCAAGTTACCAAATAGTTCATCCACTTGTAATGACTGATCCAACTCCAACTCTTCTGTGGACAAATTAGAAATGTCTGCCAAAGCCTCCATTTCGGACGTATCCTCCTGCATTCCGGTCCCACCAGCTTGCGTTTCAGTCTCCAAACTCCTCTGTTTAATTTCTTCTTGTTTTACCACCAACACTTCACTATCAAACTTCTTTTGGGACCCTCTTTCAATTGAAGCCGAAAGGGTAAAAATGAAAGAATCTAAAAGTTCTTGGAAGATTTTTGCAATTTCAGTTCGGATATTTGCTAATTCACCAGGCAATAATCCTGCAGATCTAACATCAACCATTATTTCAACTTTTACTTATTCAACTGTCAGACAAAATCCATATATTCACCACTCTGTAGAAAATTCTGATTTATTTAACATCAATAACAATTCTCTTCCATTCCACCTCGACTCTGAGATGTTTTCCAGTAGCTCTTTGTCTGTTACAAATGTAACAAAGGCTGACAGTCACTTTCACTAGTTAGCTTTGATCCACGCCCTCAGGCGCCATCTTTTTACATTTCAAGCGGAGTTAAAGATTTTTCCTATGTTAATTACTCTTCTCCTGCTCTGCTCAGCCAGCTCTTAAATTCCATAAAAATAGTTCTTAAAGTTGTTTTACCCATAGGATGATTTAGATGTAAATTGCTGGTGTGGTCGCGGCGTCTTGCTCTGCTTCAGCAGAGTCGTTCCAGGTCCGGAGCTGCTTGGCTGGTTTCTGGGGAGTTCCCCCACTTCGCACCCCAGAGTTTTCTCTAGGGGGTTTTGGGGAACTCTACCCCCACCAGCCTGCTCTTCACTCTCCCCTTTGCCCGGGGAGAGCCTTTTCAAGCCTCCCGACAGTGCTTGTCTACTGTTCGGGGGCTTTTACGAAACCAGGAAACGGGCGCCCATTCTTAGGCATCTTCAACGTTCCGTGGAGCCACAGGAAGTCTCAGTACTTAACCTTTTTAACAACTTCAAAACCCGTTGTAATTTCCATCTCCTCTTTTTGTTTTACCGTCATATTTTTAGCTATTATCTTTGTTTTGGCTGCATTTATTTTGAAACCCGATACTTGTCCATAGTCCTTAATTATATCCATCAGAGCCTTGATAGATTGTATTGGTTGGGTTAAGGTAACCACCGGGTCATCTGCGAATGCACGTAGTTTATAGTCGTGCTGCCTAATTTTAATTCCTGTTATACTTTCTGATCTACGTATTTTATTCAGCAATATTTGTAATGATAAAATAAACAACAATGGAGACAAAGGACAACCTTGCCTTATAACTTTTTCTATATTAAAATTATCAGTTAAGCCTCCATTAATTATTATTTGAGCTGTTTGTCTCTGATATATTGCCTTAATTGATTGCACAAAATAATTTCCAAACTTCATCCTTTCCAATAAATTAAGTAGAAATTGCCAATTCAAACGCTTTCTCCGCATCTAAAAATATTAACGCTGCAGGGACCTGGTTATTCCTACCCAAATACTCCAATATGTTAACAATATGTCTTACATTGCTTTTCATTTGTCTACCACTTATAAAACCTGTTTGATCATGATGTATTATTTGTTGCATAACTTTCATTAATCTGTTTGCTAATACCTTAGCAAAGATCTTATAATTTGTATTTAATAGTGATATAGGCCTATAATTTTTTGGATCTAAGTGATCTTGTCCTTCCTTTGGTATTAAAGAGATAAAAGCTGTCTTCCAAGATGGAGGTACCACTCCACCTCGTTGTATATTATTAAATAATTGTTTCAGTGGATCCACCATCTCTACCTGTAAACTTTTATAGTAAACCGCTGTCAAACCATCCATACCTGGGCCTTACCAGACTTCAATTCTTTAATTACAGACATAATTTCCTCAGAAGTTATTGGCTGATTTAAAATATCCCTCTGTTCTTGTGTAACTAACAAAATATTCTCTTTCTGTAAGTATCTATCTATATCTATATCTTGAATTTTATCAGCCATATATAATTTTGAGTAAAACTCTAAAAAAGACTTTATCACTTCTTACTGATAAACCTCTTTCCCGTTGTATCTTATTTTTTCTATTGTCCTTTGGCTCTGCTTTTTTCTCAGCAAATACGCTAACTACCTACCCGGTTTATTAGCATTGCAAAATGTATTATGTTTAGCATATTGTAAATTAGTTGCTGTTTGATCTGCTATCAACATGTTAAATTGTCCTTTCAATAATTTAATTACCTCTTTAATTTTATTATCTGCTGGATTCAATATCAACATTTGTTCTTTTTTCTTTATTTCTTCCTCTAACAATTTTCTTTTTTCCCCCTGCTTCTTTCTAAATTTATTATTCAAATATATCAAAATACCTCGCATATATGCTTTACTTGCATCCCACACCATTTCCACAGGGGTACCCTTTTGCATATTTATAGCAAAAAATTCTTTCATAAATCTCTTACATTCCTTTACATTTTCCTGATATCTAAACAAATTTTCATTTAACCTCCAGGACCGTTTGGGTCCCTTCTCATACTCCATTTCTACCCAGACTGGACTATGATCAGTTAGCGTTCTTGGAAAAATCTTCGTGGTCTTCACCCTGGGGGAAAGATCGGTAGTTATTAAAATAAAATCAATCCTGGAAAAGGACTGATGTCGATCTGAAAAAAAAGTAAAGTCTTTTTCTGTTGGATTTCTCTCCCGCCAAATATCCTTCAATTCCCAATCCTCCATCAATTCAAAAAAGGATTTTGGCAGTTTTGCTCTTGTAAAAAGATTTTGTTTAGGTCCCGTCTTATCTTTTTTAACATCAATAACTCCGTTCCAGTCACCGAGCAAAATACATGATTTATAATTCCATTGCGTCAGCTTTGCATGTAAAAGTCTATTAAAAGTTTCCTGTTGTTGATTTGGTGCATAAACTCCCACTAAGAGTAATTTCACCCCTTTTATTAGGACTTCTATTGCTAAAAATCTTCCTTGATCATCTGCTTCAATTAATTTTGCAATTAAGTCCTTCTTCAAGTAAATAACTATACCATTTTTCTTATCTGGTGCTGTTGCAACATAGTGTACACCCAATCTTGTATTTATTAAGTATTTTTTTATTTATTATATTTATTATATTTATTGATTTATTATATTTATTATATTTTTGATCTTGTAATCTAATATGAATTTCTTGTAGACAAATTACATCATTTTTAAATTGTTTAAGATAACAAAATATTTTTCTTCTTTTCTGTGGTGAATTCAAACTGTTAACATTCCAGGTTAGGAACCTAGTTCCCATCCTTAAATCTCTGAAGCCTTTGGAGCATTTGCTGATTTTCACGCCTTAATTGACCTTTAGGTCTAGCTCCTCCCACAGCTTCTGTTTTAGTAGTTTCTCGTGATACCATCTGTAATTGTTGCAGTTTTAGCTGTTCTTTACGTTTAGCTGTTGCGGCTCTGGTCTGTCTTTGATCCTTTGATTCTTCTGGTATATCAATCAACTGTATCTGAAGAAGATCTTCTTGACTGGTTGAAATTGAAATTCCCCCCTGTGCTATTGCCAGCAAATCTTCTCTCTCCTGTGGTCTCTCCTCAATTAGTTGTTTCTTGCCTTTGATTTCAGGTGATTTTGGCCTCCCAGCCTTTAATACATTTAGATAAAAATCTCTTGCTTTCTCCACTGTGTTAAGCCTGTATCTTTCTCCAGAATAGTTGACCACTATACCGGCTGGAACATCCCATCTGTATTGTATCTGGCGATTTTTCAACTCATCCACCAGGAAAGAGTACTCTCTTCTAGCTCTTAACATTTTCATTGTCATCACTTCTTGCCCATCCATTTGAAGCTTGTTTTTAAAAGTGGCCTGTAAAATTTCATTGCGTATACGTCTTGTAGTGAAATATATTACAATGTCTCTGGGTAAAAGTTTCTGCCTGGCCACCCATGAGTTGACTCTATATAGCTTATCGATTTGCCAATCCACCTCAGGCTTCTGGTCCCCAATCAACTGTGCCAGTGTTGCTACCATCTTTTCTCTCAGGTTTTCTTGTTTATTTTCCTTCACCCCTCTTATTCTTAAAGCAAACTCCATTTCTCTGTATTGAATCATGGTCACATCAGCCTCAGATCTCTCAATTTTTCCTTTAGCCTCCTCAAGTTTACTATCCAGAATTTGGTTGGCTTCTTTTACTTCTTCAATTTTATCTTCCAACATTTCAGCATGAGCTGCCAACCCTTGAAATGCATAAAGTATATCTTCCCTAATTTCATTATTTCGTATTAGAATGTCATCTGAAACTGCTTTAATTTTTTGCTCAATCACTGCTGTGAGCCCTTCTGTCCTCTCATCAATCACAGCTGTAAGCTTCTTCTCTGTGACTTTTAAAGCATCTTTTAAAGTATCTTGTAGCAATTCAAGTGTTAAAACCTGTGGTTCTGTTTGAGGGGTAGGGGCTTTTGAAGTATGAGCAGGGGAACTGCCAGCACTGCCTGGCCCCTTTGTGGCGATAGTCTTTACTACTGGAGGTCTTGTAGCCATTTTAAAGTTTAGAAGAAAAAAAAATTGCCCCCCTTCCTTCTTTCTTCCCTTTTCTCTTTTTTATTTAAAAGCAGCCAAATAAAAGAAGCAATTTTTTCACTTTGCTCAAAACAGTCTTTAAAGAAATCTTCCTTCTAGCACAAAAACAAAGTCACTTCTTAACAACAAATAGAGGCTCTATCAGCACTTCAAAATCACTTTCACTTTCAGACCCTTTCAAGCCTCAATCGCCATTTTGTATCCTATTTCTTTAACAGCTCTGAAGGAGGCAATATACAAAAAAGTTGGAGCTAAGTTAAATACTTGCAATTTTGGTTCTCCTGGCTGGTCTCACCTGCGTATTGAAAAAAATTCTTTACAAAATCCTAAAAAACCCCGCAGATGCGGTCGCAGCGGTTAGCTCTGCCAATGCAGAGTCGTTCCTGGTCTGGAGCTGCTTGGCTGGTTTTTGGGGAGGCCACACCCTTTGCACCCCAGCGATTCCTCTGGGGGCTCTCGGGGAACTCTACCCCCACCAGCCTACTCTTCACTCTCCCCTTTGCCCGGGGAGAGACTTTTCAAGCCTTCCGACAGCGTTGGCCAGCTGATCGGAGGCTTTTACAGAACCACGGAACGGGCGCTCATGTCAGAGCGTCCTCAATGCAGTCGCGGCACCGCCGGAAGTCAGTATTTCAGTTCTTGTTAATTTTTCCCCCCCTTTGGCATGTTTTCCACATCATTATAATAACATTATAAATATTACAATTAACATTGTTAACATTATATTTACTCCACCATATATCTAATCCCTGATCATCTAATTTTTCCAATATTTTATTACACAATATTAATAGCCATAGTAACCTTAACACTGTTGTTTAAGACAGTGTTTAAGACAGTGTAAGACAGTTGTTTAAGATACAATCTTTCAACTTCTGATCCTTTCCTCTACATACTAATTTTAAGGCATTATATAAGAATCTATTTAATAATATTATCCCTCTTTCTAATTCCTACCTCTATTCTAAGTTGTGATAGCACAAATCTTATATTGGTGAAATTCATCTCTTGTTCGCTTCAATATTTCAATTCTTACTGATTTTTTAGCATGTTTTCCATACTCCTCCTTTGGAATTTTATATCTCCATGTATCATTCATATTTGGTCTAAATGTTTCCTCTGTCACTGCTTCTGCTTCTCGCTGCCAAATCTTCATATACCTATCAGTGTCTCTATCCTCACTTTAGGAATGTCTTTCTGCTCATCCAATTTTGTTTTTAAGTTCCTTAAGTATAGTCAACTTGATCTATTTAATTCATTTTATTTTTTTTATTTTTTATTTTATTAAGGTTTTATAAGTTAAACAAAAACATGTAACAAAAATACATACAGACATGAATACATTAAGACAATACAAAAGAAGAAGAGGGGAAAAAAGGAAAGGAAAAAAACAAACAAACCAACACTAACTCAGTCCACTGACTGACTTCTAGAAGCTGTTGCATCAGTGGTTGTTTTCTATTTCACCTGTTTTTCACTGTACATATTTATATTTACTTATTTACACATTTATGCATATCCAAGTCTTAAATTTATACTCTATTTTTAGATTTTGTTCTGAATGAAAATATCAATTACATTTATATAATGTTCTAGAAATCCTTCTGACTGTTTAAAAAGCACTATTTTATTAGTCCTATCTTTCCCTCTACCCAGGAGTACCATCTTTGCCAGACTAAATAGTAATTGGTATCGTCTTTCTCTTGTAATTCCTTTGTAAGTCTGTCCATTTCTGCACATTGTTATTTGCACAATTATTTTTTCTTCTGTTGGTAATTGTTCAGATTTCCAGTTCTGAGCGTACGCTATACGTGCCACTGTCAAAATATGAATAATAAGATATTTTATCTCTTTAGGATATTGTGGTATGATCATTCCAAATAAGGAGAATTCCGGTTTCATTTCGATCTTCTGTTTGGTTATTTCTTCAATCGTTGTCTTGATTTCTTGCTAGTAATGTTGCGCCCTTCTACACGACCACCAGAGGTGATAATATGACCCTTTTTGTGACTTGCATTTCCAACACATTGGGGACATATTTGGAAACATTTTAGCCAAGAGTGCTGGTGGGAGGTGCCATCTGTAGAACATCTTGTAAAGGTTTTCTTTATACGGTATTGACATTGTCAGTTTATAGTTCTCTGTCCATAATTTGTCCCATTTGTCCAATTCTATGTTGTGTCCTATATTTCTTGCCCAGGTTATCATATTTACTTTCACTGTTTCCTCCTCCAATTTATATTTTATTAAGTATCTGTAAATTTTAGTTATCATTTTCTCATCCGTACTTTTTAATATCTTGTCCAATTCATTTGGTTCAGTTTGAAATCCATATTGTGTCCGGTCTGCTATGTATCTTGACTCTATTTGAAAATAAGGCCACCATTCGATAATTATACCTAGATTTTCCAATTCTTGTCTCGTATATAAGTTGCCTTCACTATTCAGTAATTCTTGGTAACTCCTCATCTTTTCTATTTCTATGGTATTTGGGTAGATTAAGGCTTCCATAGTCGATAGCCATTGCGAGATTTTGGTGTAATGTTGCTTTCTGATTTCTTGCCACGTTTTATATAGTGAGCCTCTTATAATGTGTCGCTGAAAGTACTCGTGTTTCTTGTCTGTGCCTTCCCACAAAAAAGCATGCCAGCCTCTATTCAAATCGAATCCCTCTAGATATAACGTTCTCTTGTTTTTTAAGTCAATCCATTCTCTAATCCAGTTTAGGGACACTGCTTTGTAATATAGCTCCCAATCCGGTAGACCAAGTCCTCCTTTTTCCCAGGTATCTTGTAAACATTTTATTTTAATTCTGGCCTTCTTTCCTTGCCATATGTATTTCATTACTACCTTATTGAGGTTCTTGAAAAAATCTTTTCCTGGGCCAATTGGTATCACTTGGAAGAGATAAAATAATCTTGGTAATATGGTAATTTTTACTGATGCCATTCTACCCAAAAGTGACAGTTGTAATTTATTCCATATTTCCAAATCTTTTTTAATTTGTTTCATCAATTTGATATAGTTATCCTCTCTAATCGTTGTTGCTTTTGTAGTGAGCCAAATTCCCAAGTATTTTACTTTCTTTGCAATTTGTATTCCTAATTCTTCTTCCAATTTTGTCTCTTGTATCTTAGTTAAGTTTTTGGTCAGAACTTTGTTTTTTTGTCTATTAATTTTAAGTCCCGCCACTCTGCCATATTCTTCTATCTTTGCTAATAACTTAATTCCTGATGTTTCTGGCTATTCCACTATGAACATGACATCATCGGCGAAGGCTTGTAATTTGTATTCCTCCTTCCATATCCTCAGGCCCTTTATTTCTTCTTCCTTCCTTACTTCATTTAATAAGACTTCCAGTGCTATTATAAACAATAGGGGAGATAGTGGGCATCCTTGCCTCACCCCTTTTTGTATGTCCATTTTTTCTGTCATGTCCCCATTAATTGCAATTCTTGCTGTCTGAGAATAATATACTTTCTTGATCATTTTTAAAAATTTATCGCCAAAATCCATAAACTCTAGTTGTGATATAAGAAAATTCCAATTCAAATTATCGAATGCCTTTTGGGCGTCGAGAAAAATTAAGGCTACTTTTTAATCAATTTTTTGCTCATAATATTCTAAGACATTTATAATTGTTCTCATATTATTTTTTATCTGTCTCCTTGGGACAAAGCCATTTTGATCGGAATGTATATAATTGTGTATTACTGTTTTCAATCTTTGTGCTATAACTGTCATAAATAATTTATAGTCCACGTTTAGAAGCAAAATCGGTCTATAATTTTTGACCTGTGTCATATCCGAATCTTCTTTGGGGATAAGTAAGATAATAGTTTCGGCCCAGGATTTAGGGGCTTCTGCTTCTAACAATGCATCATTGAATACTTGAAGTAATAGTTCATCTATCGGGGATTGGCAGTTTTTGTAAAATTCTGTTGGAATTCTGTCTGGGCCTGGTACTTTGTTGTTCTTTTGTTTCTTCCGGGCTTCCGTTAGCTCTATCATCGTGATAGGTTTATTTAATATGTCTCTGTGGAATTCCTCCAGTTTTGAAAGTTTTGCTTTACGCAAATATTCCTTGATATCTCAGTCCTGAATCTCCTCTTGTGTATAAAGTTTTTGGTAGAATTCTTTATACATTTTTTTATCTGGATTCGTACTGTATGTTTGTCCTGTTTCATCTTGTAGTTGGTATATTATTCTACTCTCCCTCTCTTTCTTCAGTCTATACGCTAGCCAGTGTCCCGTTTTGTTTGCGTGTTGAAAGTATTTCTGCTTTGCCATTTTAATTTTCTGTGCTACTTCTGTTTGCGTGATTAAATTCAATTTACGTTTGGCAAGGTTCAGTTTTGCCTTTATTGTTTTATCATCGGGCTGTCTCTGCAGTTGTGATTCATATAGGTTAAGTTCTTCTAATAGGTTATTTCTTTTTTGTCGTTTGTCTTTATTTTTCTTAGCTGTATACGCTATAGTGAGGCCTCTTATGTAGGCTTTTGTTGTGTCCCACAGATTTTGTAACGAAGTCTGTTCTTTAATGTTTATTTGGTGAATTTTTTTTTAATTGAAAAAGTTTTACCAATACAAATTTTCCCCCCTTTTCCCCCCCCCAACCCAACATTATAAGATACATATAAAAACAATATATAATTCCATCCCATCCCCACCCTAACCCTCCCCCTCCTCCCTCTTCCCTCCCCCCTTGACTTCCATTATATGCGATATTAATATTCCCAAACAATATATATGTTATTCAATCTTCCAAATCTTTTTTCTATATTTACTAACATACTAACATAATCATCTCAGCTAAAAGCGATATAATATTTTCTAGTCTGATACTTATTCTGTACATACTCAATCCATAATTTCCATTCCTGTATATACTTCTCATGTGTCTGGTCTTTTAAAAAAGCTGAAACCTTTGCCATTTCTGCAAATCCAGCCATCTTCTGGGTCCATTGGTCAACAGTCGGTAAAACATCACTTTTCCAATGTTGGGCAATCAACAACCTAGCTGCTGTCACCATATACAAAATCAATTTAGTTTCACCCAGTGTAAAGTCTTTAACTATACCCAATAGAAAAAATTGCGGAGAAAATTGTATTTTTTTCTTTAAAACATTTTGCATAACCCACCAGATTTTTATCCAAAAAGCCCTCACTTTCCTGCAAGTCCACCAGATGTGATAATATGTAGCATCTAAACAATCACATCTCCAACATTTTGGCTGCACATTAGGGTACATGCAAGACAATTTCTTGGGGTCTAAATGCCATCTATAAAACATTTTATAAAAATTTTCTCGTAAATTTTGTGACTGTGTAAATTTAACATTCTGAACCCATATTTTTTCCCATGTTTCCATCATAACTGGTTGAGAGAAATTTTGTGCCCATTTAATCATACAATCTTTAACTAGCTCATTTTCTGAATCCCTTTCTAACAGAACATTATAAACTCTCTTAATATGCATTGGACCTGTCCGCTTTATCTGTTCAACCAATTCTACTTCATATTCCATTAAACCAGTTTGTTGATCTTCTTTCCATCTCATCTGTAATTGATTGTACTGCAACCAAGTCAACGATTTCCCTTCTTCCAACAGCATATCCAAAGTCTTCAATCGCCATCTGCCCTCTTCAAAATAAAGTAACTCTTTATATAAGAAACCCCCAAGTGACTTAATATTTGTATTCCACATGGTATCAGCAAGATCCAGCCAAAACGGAATCTTATAATCCCAATTAATTTGGTGCCTTCTCCAGACTCTCAACAAGGCATTTCTGAGTAGATGACTATTGAACACTTTGTCCACTTTATTATCATAAAATAGGTATGCATGCCAACCCCAAACCAGGTCATGACTTTCTATATTCAACAAATCAGTCTTAGTTTTCCCAAACCAATCACTTAATTGTATCAATGCAATTGCTTCATAATATAGTCGAAGGTTTGGGAGTTTAAGACCACCTCTCTCACGAGTATCTTGCATTATTTTCAGTTTAACTCTTGGTTTTTTATCATTCCAAATGAATTTATTCAGTCCTTTTTGCCATTCTAGCAATGGTTTGTCTGATTTAAGCACCGGTATCATTTGAAATAAAAAGATAAGTCTAGGTAAAACATTCATTTTTACTGCTGATATTCTTCCAAGCAGTGATAACTGCAGTTTCTTCCAGTTTTGCATATCTTTTTGTATCTTTTGCCACAGAACCTCATAGTTATTTTGAAACAGTTTAGCATTGGAGTCTGTGATTTGTACTCCTAAATATTTGACCTTTGAAACAATCTCAAAACCTGCCATTCTTTCCAGTTCCTTTTTTTTGCTCTCTGTCAAATTTTTGACAATCATTTTAGTTTCTTCTGATTCAGCCTAAAACCAGATACCATGCCATAATCTTCTATGATATTTTTCATCTGGATTATTGAATTCATAGGTTGTGATAGGGTAACAACCAGATCATCTGCAAATGCCTTAGTTCTGTAGTCCTCTTGCCTTATAGCTATTCCAGTCAAGGAGTTCGAATCCCGTATTGCGTTAAGTAAGACTTCTAAAGTTAGGATAAATAATAGCGGGGATAATGGACAACCTTGTCTGGTGCCTTTTTGTATGTTGAAATTCGATGTTAAACATCCATTAATAATAAGTTGTGCATATTGTTCTTGATAAATTGCACCAATCGCTTGTATAAACCGCTCCCCCAAATCCATTTTTTCCAAAGTCTTAATTATAAAGTTCCAATTCACTCGATCAAAGGCTTTTTCCGCATCCAAAAAAACCAGCACTGCAGAGATCTGTTTATTCTTATCTAGATAGTCCATTAAATCTATAACTTGCCTAACATTCTCCTTCATATATCTGCCTTCAATAAATCCTGCTTGGTCATGATGAATTATCTTTTGAATAACTGGCATCAATCTGTTGGCTAGTACTTTTGCAAAGATTTTATAGTCTGTGTTTAATAAAGATATTGGTCTATAATTTTCTGGTTTCTTAGGACCTGATTCTTCTTTCGGAATCAATGAAACAAAAGCTGTTTTCCATGAGGAAGGTATCTTACCTCCTAGTTGTATATTACGAAATAAATCTTTAAGATGCTCAATCATTTCTTCTTGTAAAGTTTTATAATAAATTGCAGTTAAGCCGTCCGTCCCTGGAGCTTTAGCTGTTTTTAATTGTTTTATAGCAAAACTAATCTCCTCCACTGTTATCAATTGTTCCAAACTTTTCTTTTGAGTCATTGAAATTTTTGAAACTCTCTTGTTTTCTAAATATTCATCTATAGTAATATTCTGTATGTCATCTTTAGCATATAACTTTAGCATATAATATTCTAAAAAGGCTTTTTTAATTAGATCTTGTTGATAAACTTGTTTATCAGCATATTCAGTACTATCAATAATTCGTGTCGATGCTTGTTTCCTCAAAGTATACGCCAACCACCTGCCCGGTTTGTTAGCATTGGAAAAGGTATTATGCTTTGCAAATTGTAAGTTAGTTGCCGTTTGGTCTGCTATAAGCATTTGAAATTGATCCTTCAAAAGTTTTATAGCCATTTGCAATTTTCCATCTGTTGGTTTTTGTATCAATTGTTGTTCTTTCTTTTTTATCTCAGATTCCAGTTGTAGCCTTTTCTTCTGCTGATTCTGTCTGTGTTTAGAGTTCATTTGAATTAGTACTCCCCGCATATATGCTTTATCTGCGTCCCAAACTGTTTCAATAGGTGTACCTTTATTCAGGTTAAATTTAAAAAACTCCTTTAAATGCTTTTTAAGTTCAATTATATTTTTTTCATATCTAAATAGATTCTCATTTACTCTCCAGGATCTTCTTTCTCTTTTGCCCATCTCGACTTCCATCCAGACCGGACTGTGGTCAGTCAAAGTCCTAGGAAATATCTTTATTTTCTTTACTTTAGAAAGTAAGTTAGAAGTTAAGAGAAAAAAGTCTATCCTGGAAAAGGATTTGTGCCTGTCTGAGTAAAAAGTAAAGTCCAATTCATTTGGGTTTCGAATTCTCCAAATATCTTTCAATTCCAAATCCTCTTTCAGTTCAAAAAAAGCTTGTGGTAGTTTATTCCCTATTTTGGCCGTAGTTTTTTTATCCAATCTAGGTTTTATTACTCCATTCCAGTCACCCATTATTATAATATTTGAATAATCCCAATCCAGAATTTTTAAATGAAGCAACTTGTAAAAATTTTCCTGCTGTTGATTTGGAGCATATATTCCGACCAACAAGATTGGTCCACCATCTGTAATAACTTCAATTGCAATATATCTTCCATCTTTATCTACTTCTATAGTTTTAGCTACAAATCTCTTGTTTATATATATCACCACTCCATTCTTCTTTTCCAAATTTGAAGCAACAAATTGCATTCCCAATTTTGAATTTATCAAGTATTTCTGATCTTGCAATTTTACATGAGTCTCCTGTAAGCAAATAACATCATTATGAAATTGTCTCAAATAGTGAAATATCTTCCTTCTTTTTTGCGGAGAATTCAGTCCATTAACATTCCAGGACAAAAATTTAAGTGCCATTTGACCCTGTCTGAAGTTTTGAGAGCAATTGTTGAAGATTCTCTCCTACGGTAGCAATCTTCGGTTTAGCTCCTCCCATGACTTCAGCTTGCTGCTTATCTTTGGTTCTTTTTTCACGCTGTGGCTTAATATATTCTTGCTGCTGTTGCTTCATTTGTTTAGACATTGCTCTGGTTATACGTTGCTCTTCCATTTTGGATGTTGTTACTTCCAAAGCCATCGCCTCCTCTGTAATGGTTTTAGACTTTTCTTCCAAAGGAGAAGCTTCAAATGGTGCAAAAGGATCAACCACAACACCACCTACTGCTCCCATTAACTCTTTTGCCTCCCTTTGCGACTGCCTTATTTGTGCTTCTGTTTCTTGATCAATCTCAGCTTGTAGTTGAACTTCCTTATCTATTGGTGAAGATGTGCGTGGAGGAGGAGAGCCCGCTTTCAAAACGTTATAATAAAATTCTTCTGCTTTTTCAATAGTGTTAAGGCGGTATCTCACTCCTCGCAGCCTCAATATTACACCTATTGGCGCATCCCACCTGAATTGTATGTTCTGTCTTTTCAATTCTGCCACCAAAAATCCAAAATCCTTTCTATCTCTTAACATTTTGGGTGGTAATTCTTTAAAAACTCCAATCTCACTTCCATCAACTTGAACTGTTGTAACAAAGGAATTTTGCAAGATTTCATTTCTCATTCTTCTGTCTGTAAAGTATATAACCACATCTCTAGGCAGTTGTCTTTGTACCGCCACACGAGAATTAACTCTGTAGGCCTTGTCCATCTTGCACAAAACCACGTCTGGTTCCACTTTCAACATAACTGCCAAAGCCTCTGCGCAAATTTTCCTGAGATCTTCCCTCGTGTTCTCTTTTACACCTCTCAGTCTAATAGCATATTCCATTGATCGAAATTGCATCATAGTAATCTCATTTTGCATTTTTTGTGTAACTTCTTCCATTTCTATCATTCTTGAGTCAGAAGCTCTAAATTTGGTCTCCATCTCTGAGGCAAGATTTTTCCACTTTTTTATCAATCTGCAACACTACCTCAGACAGGCCTTTAACCACTGTTTGAATGTCTTGTTTAACTGCATCATATTTCTCTTGAACCATTCCTTTAACCTCCTTCTCTGATCTTTGAATTTCTTTAATAATAAGGTCATATAGACTTTCTTCCTTTGTCTGAGATTGCAACTGCGCTGCTTGAGGCTGTTTCTGTTTATGTGTGGGGGAACCCCCCCCCCCCCCCGGTTGCTTTGTTGCCATTTTGCCTCTTAAAGATCTTCCTTTTCCACAAACTCTAGCAACTTTTCCCAAAAAGTTCTCCAGATTCAATCAGGTCTATAAAAGTCAATTAGTATTTTTATTTTATTTTATTTTATTTTTGGTTACTTTTCTGCCTCTTCCAGCCGGATTTGTTACTTTAAAATGTAGCCGGATACACTGATCAGATTACTTTCGCTTTCAGCTGTTCTCCACTGAAAGCAAGCGCCATTTTTTTTCCCCCGTTCTCAGACCCAAATTACTTTCACTTTGAGAACTCTTTAAAATAGTTCAGAAAACTTCCAATACTTGCTGTTTAATAAGAAGTTTCAGATCTTCCTTATTTTTCGTTGTTGTTGGTAGTGCTGCCGCGCTGTCTTGCTCTGCTTATTTGGTGAAATATTTTGAGTTCCTTCTCCATCATCCGCATGTATTCTTTATCTTTTATTATTCCAATATCATCGTCCACCTCTTTTGCTTACGATATCCTTTCCATGTTATTTTTATAGGGTTGTGGTCAGCCGAAGTATTCGGTATAATTTCGACGTCTTGTATTTCCTTTCTAAGATCTGGTGTCATCCAAGCCATGTCAATCCTAGACCATGACTGGTGTGGACTTGAGTAATATGTATATTGTTTGATTTGTTTATTCGCCTCTCTCCACACGTCGTATAGGTGTAATTCTTCGACCATATCTTTAAATATCTCCGGTAAAGTTTTCTTTCTGGTTTTGCCTTTTTTGTTACTCCGATAATCGTCCTGTAAATTCATGATTGCGTTAAAATCCCCGACAATACAGATGTTCTCATAGTCCAGGTCTTTAATTATGTTGTGCAGTTTCTTGTAAAAATCTCTCTGATTTCCATTGGGTGCGTATATAGATGCTAGTAATATTGTTTTTGTTTCTGTTTGCATTTCCATTATTAAGATGTGTCCTTCTGTGTCTGTGTATATCTTTTTGGTTTTTAAGTGATTTTTGACATACATTGCCACCCCCCCTCTTTTTACAGTCTCCTAAGGACGTATATAGTCTTCCTAATTTTTGATTTTCCAACAATTTTTGTTGTTGTCTTTTAATATGCACTTCTTGTAATGTTATGATGTCGATATCAAGTTTTTGCAGTTTCGTGAATATGTATTTCCTTTTCATTGGTGAGTTAAGTCCGTTTATATTGATCAAAATAACTTTTAGTTCTCCTTCCATCTCTATTGGTTTATCTATTTGTTATTTTTAACTTTGTTGTGTTTCTGGTAACTCTTTGTGTCTTTTCCCTCGCCCCCTCTCTCTCCATTCTTTCTCTCTCCCTTCTTCTTTTATCTTCTTGATCTTTTTCTTCTTTGTCTATTCGCTGTACCTCTTGCCTTCTGGGTTCCATTTCTTCCCTTCTCTCCTGTTCCTCTTCACATATGAAGTGTTGTTCAAAAAAGTCTTGAACTTTTTCTAAATTGTCAATCCTATACTTTCTTTCCTACCAGAAGATGAGTAGGCCTTCCGGTAGTAGCCAGCGAAATTTTATTTTAAATTTATTCAACTGTGTAGTTAGGAAGTTATAATTTCTTCTTTGGTCTCTTGTTCTTCTTGGTATTTGTTTGAGAGTTAAAATTTCTCTTCCTTTATACATAATTGTCTCTTCCCTCATTTTCCTGTAAATCTCTTCTTTTATTGATTTCTTCGTAAATTTAATGTGGATTTCTTTGGGTAGTTTGTTCCTTCTTGCATAGTTCGTATGAACTCTGTATATTTCGTCTATTCCAGTCGTAGTTCTTCCTTATCCGTTTGAGTTGCCTTCGCCAATATTTCCGTCATTATTTCGCCTAAGTCTTCCTCTTTTTGCTCTTCTACATTTTGGAATCGTAAATAAAAAGAAGCCTTTTCCATTTCAAGGTAAGTTAATGCATCCTCCGTTTCCTTGTTAAACACCCTTGATCTTGTTCCATCCTTTCCATTCTGTTGGTCATGTACTCTATCTTTTCTTCCACCTTTTGGATCCTCTGCTCGTTTTCTGGTATCTTTTGTTGGATTTTTTCCATCTTCTCATCCATCTTCTTAATATTGTCTTTTATTTCACCCACATCTAACCTCAGTTCTTCATGATTTTTCCTTGTCTCCTCATGATTGTGGGCCATCGTTTCCTGCATTCTGTTCATCCCTTCCTGAATCATTGCCAATGCAGAATGAATATTTTGCATACTAAGAGCGGGGCTTGTCTTATCCTTTTCTGTAACTTCAGCTGATTTTTGTTGGGCTGGAGAAGCCATCAGTATCATCTGGCTCGCAGGTATTTTCTTACTTGATTTAGTTGTTGTTGCTGTGCTTGTAGTTGCCATTGGTATTTTTTGTTTTATTATTTCCCAGAATTTCATATACTAATCAATATTTATAAGTCTATTTCTTAAATTTGCACCCAGAATTATCTTTCACTTTTCAATATTCAATATTCTTTCTATACTCTTCAATATTATGAGACAGTAATAAGGAAGGTTAAAAAGGAGGGATTGAGGGAAAAGTGTAGTATTCTAGCAATTCATCAGTTACTTATCCTTAAAAATAAATAATTAAATAATTATTAAATCTCTTATACTATTAAACAAATCTCAATTACTATTAATTTCTAAAATATCTAATATAAATATATAAATATAATTTATGTAGATCTACTAAATATAATGTACTATAATATAAATCTTTAAATCTAAATATATAAATACAAACTAACAGACCAATATTTCACTTAATGGCTATAAAGTTAGACTATGCAATCATATATAAGAATAAATTTTTCAGAACAATATGTGTATATATGTTACTTCTTGATCAGTAGTGATAATCAATTTTAGTTACAAGTTTTTAACACTTTTGAATTTTCTTCTTTTAAGCCACTCTCCTCTTTTATTGTTCTCTGTTTTCCAATTTAAATTAAACGTCCACTAGTCCAGTCCTATTCTCTAATTATCCAGTAGTTAAGTATCTTTCAAATATTCCAAAATCCAGTCATTCAGAAGCAAAAGGGAATTAAGAAAAAAGTACTATAAATCCAACATTCATCACGTTCTCCTCCTTCTTTTTAAATGTCCTGGGTCCCAAAAATTTTTACGTTGGGTATCCGGCTAAAATCCAATGCAACTTCCAAGTGTCTAAGTATTATCCAGATATTCCAAAGTTCCCGGTTTAAATCTTCAAAAGAAAAAAGGGAATAAGAGAAAAAAGAGAAAGGCAACGTTGTAAATCCAATACACTTCGCAATTGCTCCGTCTTTCCTTGTTATGTCCAATACACATTGAATGTCCGTTGAAATTGTAACAAGTCCGCCTATCTGAGTATCTTAGTCCAATTGTCCAATTATCTCATTATCCAATTATCCAAGTGTTTAAGTATTATCGAGAAAGCCAAGACCAGGGCAGTCCAAGAAGAAAAAGTATAAGTCCAATACTCGCCGCATTCTCTCTGCTTCAAATCGGCAGGGCTTCCCCATCTTTTCTTCTCTGAGTATAATAGTCCTCCCGTCAAATATTCTCCAAACTCCTGAAACTTTCACTTCTCACAGGGTTTTACTGCAAAATTATAAATGTTGTCCCGATGTTCCAACGACCAGCTTTCCCCTGGATTTCTTCCGATTTCACTGGCTGTCCAATTATGCGCTGTCACTGTCAAAATGGATTCCCCCTCCGTTCGGTTTTTCAATCGCCGCCTCTCTTTCTTATCTCTTACTTAGAGACTTCTTCCTCCTGCTTTCTTTCAGCAATTTGAAACTGTAAGTGACTGTAACCTTTCTGATTCTTCCTTCGTTCACTCTTTCTGTTTCCACCGATGCTTCCTTTTTACGATTTTAGCTTCCCTCTAAACAGCTATCAGTGTTTCAGGCCAGCCTAAATGGCTGGTTCTTCCTCGATCAGAGTTAGGGGGGTTTTCCTGAACGTTCGGAGGGATTGCTGTCCTCTCCGAGGTCCTCGGAAATTCCCCTTCTATCGACCTCGCCAAGGTCAATAGCGCCTAAATCGGCACTCAAATCAAGGATATTAGGGACTTTGAGAGCGGAGACTAGTTTCCTCGTCCCTAACCTGTTGACGTCACCGCCGGAAGTCTATTTAATTCATTTTAATTATCTCTTCCTTCTTCTTGTTTTCTAAATTCATTCGTTGTTTTATTTGCTCTATCCTTTCCTCTGTTTTTTCTATTTTCTCCTCTATTTCCTGGGTTTCCTGTTCATTTTTCATTGTTGTTTGCTGGACATTTTCTAGTCTTGCAACTAAAACAACCAAACCCTTTAACTTCCCTGTGGTTCTTTGTTATAGTTTCATAGACACTTTGAAACATCAATGACATTTCTTTTTGAAATATATTTATTTTCTCTTGTTGAAGCATTTTGTCTTATTTTAATAAATCCAAAACTTACTTAATCAAAGTTCCAAAATCGTCGTTGTCTGTAACATCAAAAAGCCAATATTAAAACTATTCACTCAGTCCCAGAATTATTCCTCAAGATGCACGATATTTATAGTCCTCCACCAGTCAGTTTACTCATTCCAAGCTTTCCAAAAAGCTTTTTTCTTTTTTCTTTTCTTTTTTTAGTTTTACTTCTTTCACCTCTTTGTGCTGTTATCAAACGTTTATACACCTAGATGATCCAACAGGTTTCCCTTGTCTTCATCAGCGACATAGTCAGGACTTTAATTCCAATGATAATTCCAAATGTTTGTGAACCACTCTATTTAGTAATCTTCAAAAGTCTCAAAGATTTTTCTCCTTAGTCATGAAACAAATAGGTATCAGACAATATGCATGAGAAAAGAACAGTCTTCCATATGTTTTTTACTCTCCACTCTATATTGCAGATAATTATTCCGAGGACATTCCCAGCTTTGTTAAAATATAGTGTAGTTTCTTTCTTTCACCAGTAGATGGCATCATCTCCTAAATTTCA
Organism: Ptyas mucosa; assembly: GCA_012654045.1. Lineage (NCBI taxonomy): Eukaryota > Metazoa > Chordata > Lepidosauria > Squamata > Colubridae > Ptyas > Ptyas mucosa. Next base: position 6,196,693 of record WNWU01000064.1, on the reverse strand, counting down.
ACGTTGTGCCCAATCTGACAGCTAGGAATCTATTCCTATTTCCTTCAAATAATTTCTTTCAGTTTCTTCCAATAATCAGCCCAATGTTTCCAGCATTTTAAAATGCCTTTTCAAAGTGTTTCCAATAAAGTATTCAAGTCCACTCTTTCTGTGTTTTAAGGATTATACAATTTTTCTTCCGGTAGCAAACCAAAATGGCAGCTTTGCGCTGAACGCCGAGATGAGGAGGTGAAGGCTCGGGCATTTTTGGGTGATGGGGGGATTTGAGGCATTGTCAGCTCGATTGAGCCGTGGATGGAGTCCTGGGAGTATCTGAACGTCGCGGAGGATGGCACAGACGGCGGTGGCGCGGCTGGGTCCTGGCTGCCGCGGCCTAGGCAGCTATGGAGGCCAGCATCGAGGGCAATCGGGCAATCGATGGACCTACTGTGTCGGCGGTAGCGCCTGGACCGCTAGAGAAATTTCAATTTCGATATTGGCTTGGGCGCTGCGGACCGCGGCGATGGTGGCAGTGATCGTGACGATGGCGGCAGAGAGGGCGGTAGCGCAAGGTGCAAGTGGCTCAGGATCGCTCAAGTTTCTTGGGGCGATCCAGACACTCACCCCCTTTTTGAAGTTCTGGAGGGGGCTAGTTAAGCTAGTTAAGCTAAGTGGCCTTCTGAAAAAGACCAGGGTTTGTGGTGAGTGGTTTGAGGACTATCAGAAGAGGGATGATGGTTTGGTCTCCCCTTTCGATTGTCCCCCCCCCCCCATTAGGCCTACGCCTAGCATGGCCACTCAGCTCAAAACTAGGTGTTATCAACCGGCTCTGGCCAACTACATCCAAACATCTTCTTCCTCCCTGTGCTACTCCTGCCATTCAATCACATCCTACTCCATCTTTGATACTCCATTTTGCCTTTTTGATCCAATCCCTTGGCTTCGGCTAGTATTTGGAAGGCTGGAGCCACGGATACTGAGAGTCCTGGATTATTTTCTAATTGCATTGTTGGGGGATGGATCATCTTCTCTTAGTCTTTGTGACTCTGGACTAGTCACCATGAGAGGTCGGCTATTGAGACTTTTATCTCCCCCTGGATGGACTTATTATAGTTACAAGACCTTCCACCGCTGTGAGAGGGCGGTGGTGTTCCAGTATGTTTGGCTTTCTATATAACATCTTCTCCCTCCTTCTGGTCTGATCATTTCCAGCACCCTAAGAAAAACTGTCCTCCATCACCTCCAGTCTTTTTTCTGTTCTCGGTGTACTCAACAGCGGAACTCCTTGCACTGCGAGACTCCCCCCTCTCACAGGTTAGGCCCTCCCAGTTATCGAGGGCTGCCCTTGATGACGGGTTTTGGAACCCCGAGAGGTGGCATGCTAAGAAACGGGGGCTTAGGGGGTTTTAAAATAGATTTTTAGAACCAATTTTAAGGGGATCCAGGAGGAGGGTGGTTTTTAATGTAAATAATGGGGCTGGTGGACCTCTTAAGGATCAGCAGTCTGGCCAGTCAGATGGTCGTGATGGGTTGGGCGGGGATTGGGGCGAAGATGAAGCTCGGAGAGGGGAGGGACATTCTATACCTGTGATGGTGGGGTGGGGCAAAGAGGATGGGAGTAGAGGGCGGGGACGCCTCACCTGCTATATCCAGGTAGTGGCGCGTTCCCCTGCCTACTGCTCACCCTGCTTCCCTGGGGGTGCAAGAGCAGGGGACCCTGGACTCCGGCTGGTGTATGTGAATGCCAGGTCCGTAGCGAAGAAGGCCCTCCTCGTACGAGATCTTATTGATGAGGAGGGTGCAGACCTGGCTTGCATCACAGAGAACTGGCTGGGGCAAGAGGGGGGTGTCCCTCTCTCTGATTTATGCCTCCTGGGCTTTCATGTGCTGCACCAGCCGTGGCGCCAGGGAAGGGTCGGGGGGTGGCGGTGGTTGTTAGAGAAAGTCTTAGTCCTAGGGAGGTCACTGTTCCTCAGATAGGCGGGTGTGAGTCTCTCCTATTGAAATGGGACCCTGGAGTTCAGGTCGGGTTTGTTGGTCACGTACCTATCTCCCAGCTGCATGGCCACAGCCCTCCCCACACTGCTCGATGTCCTGGCCAAAGTGGCAGTTGAACTCCCCAACCTTCTGGTTGTGGGAGATTTCAATCTGCCTTCGATCGGCGAGACATCAGAGAGAGTCTGGGAGTTCATGGCCTCCATGATGGCCATGGACCTGACTCAGATGGTTCAGGGCCCAACTCATAGGGGAGGTCACACACTTGACCTGGTTTTTCTCTCTGGGCAGTGGATAAATGGTTGGGGTAGGGGGGAACTCTCCATTGCCCCCCTGTCATGGACCGACCATTCCCTCCTTAGACTGGGCTTTCAATCCGCCAACTCTCGCTGCTGGGAGGCGGAACCAGTAAAATGGTTCCGCCCCAGGTGCCTGATGGACCCAGAGAGGTTCCTGATGGAGCTTGGGACATTCCCCGCTTCCCAATCCCACAATTCAGCTGAGGCGCTGGTAGCATCCTGGGAATGGGCAGCTGCTGGCGCCTTGGACCAAATCGCACCTTTGCGGCCTCTGACCCGACACAGATCCCAGGTGGCTCCCTGGTTCTCCATGGAGCTCCGGGAAATGAAGCATCGGAAAAGACACCTAGAGGAGTGTTGGAGGTCCTCCCGGTCTGAATCTGATCGAACACAGTTAAGAACCCGTATTAGGTCTTATCTTGTGTTGATGGAAGCGGCGAAGCGGGATTACTTTGCCGCTCTCATTGCATCTGCAGAAAACTGCCCAGCAGCCCTGTTTAGAGTGACCCGCTCCCTCCTCAATCAGGGAGCGAGGGAAGACCCCTTACAGGGCAGAGCTGAGTACTTTGTACAGTATCTGCATGATAAAATCGCTCAGATCCGGATTGGATTGGACTCTGACTGGGCGGAATCCACTTGGGAGACTGGGGTAAGTCTTGGGAGCAGCATCTGGGTTGAGTTTGACCCTGTTTCCATCGATGAAGTGGACAGGATTGTGGGTAGACTGGGTGCCTCCACGAGTTTGTTGAATCCGTGTCCCTCCTGGCTTGTCTCAGCTGCCCGGGAGGTGACCGGAGACTGGATCCAGGCAATGCTTCTTTGAGGGAGGGGATCTTCCCCACCTCTCTTAAGGAGGCGGTGGTTTGACCCCTCCTCAAGAAGCCTGCCCTGGATCCAGACTCACTTAATAACTATCGGCCCATCTCCAACCTTCACCTTATAGCGAAGGTTGTTGAGACCGTGGTGGCACAGCAGCTCCCACAGTTCCTGGAGGAAACGGAGTACCTAGACCCATACCAATTGGGTTTCCGGTGCGGGCACAGCACAGAAACGGCATTGGTCACTCTGGTGAATGATCTCTGGCAAGCCCGGGATGGGGGTTGTTCCTCCATCCTGGTCCTACTTGACCTCTCAGCGGCTTTTGATACCATCGACCATGGTATCTTACTGCAGTGACTTGGGGGGTTAGGGGTGGGAGGCACTGTTTTACAGTGGTTCTCCTCCTACATCTCAGGTCACTTGCAATTTGTATGGACAGGGGCAGAGGTCCACCCCGAGGCCCCCTCAGTTGTGGGGTACCTCAGGGGTCTGTTCTCTCCCCCCTACTCTTTAACATCTACATGAAACCACTGGGTGAGATCATTCATGGTTTTGGGGTGAGGTATCATCAGTACACCGATGATACTCAGTTATACATCTCCACCCCAGGCCACCCCGGGGATGCCCTTTCCGTGATGTCCCGATGCCTGGAGTCGGTGCGGGCCTGGATGGGTAGGAACAGACTCAGACTCAACCCCTCCAAGACTGAGTGGCTGTAGATGCTGGCACCTCGTGTTCTAGAGGTCCCATCACTTTTGATGGGGGGGAGGTACTTGCCCTCGTTGAAAGGGCTCGCAACTTGGGTGTCCTCCTGCATTCCCGGCTATCTTTAGAAGACCATTTGACGGCCGTGACCAGGGGGGCTTTCGCACAGGTTCGCCTGATGCACCAGTTGCACCCTTTCCTTGACCAAGATGCCCTTCGCATAGTCATTCATGCCCTGGTTACTTCCAGCTTGGATTACTGCAATTCCTTCTACATGGGGCTGCCCTTGAGGTGCACCCGGAGGCTTCAGCTGGTCCAGAATGCGGCCGCACGGGTTGTTACAGGAGCTCCTCATTACTCCCGTGTAATACCTCTCCTGCGCGAGCTGCACTGGTTACTGGTGGTCCTCCAGATCCACTTCAAGGTGCTGGTACTTACCTATAAGGCCCTACATGGCTTAGGTCCAGGGTATCTGCAGGACCATCTCCTGCCTGCCTCCCACCGTCCTGTCTGCTCTCACAGGGCAGCTCTCCTCAGGGTACTGTCCGACCAGGCAATGTCGTCTGATGACGTCCACGGGTAGGGCATTCTCTGTGGGCGCCCCTACCCTCTGGAACGAGTTACCCACCGAGCTCCGGATGGCGCCTGATCTTCGTTCCTTCTATCGAGGTCTAAAGACTTGGCTATTTCAACAAATGGGCTGATTCAGATTCTTGGGTTTTATTTTTTATTATTATTTGATTTTAACTGGTTTTAATTCGGATTTTTATTATATGTTTTTGCTTGTGTTTGCCGCCCTGAGTCCTTTGGGAGAAGGGCGGCATATAAATACGTATAAATAAATAAATAAATAAATTCTCTCTTAGATTTCACTTTCTTTCAGATCTATAATCTTTCTCTAAATCTTTGTTCACCGCTTTTTTAACACTTTAAAGAGTCTATTTTATTTATTTATTTTTCTTTGGGGTTTAGTCTCTGGTAAAGAAATTGAAAATTGTCTCACCCAGCTCCAGTCCATTGTTCACACACCGCTCCAACACATTTCTTTCTTCAGTTGTCCCAGTTTCATGGCGGCCATAATGGCCGCCTCTCTTCTTCGGTGCTGGGTAGGAAAATAAGCCTTGGATCAAGCAGGTGAGTTGCCACTCTCCACGATTTGCAAGTCGTCCCTCCTTTCTTCATCACCCCTCCAAAGTGACTTTAGTCCTTTAAGGGCCCCCCCAATGAAGAGAGTTCAGCCTAGGTCCATGGAGCCCCACTCCCTACAACTGTCCCACAGCAATGCCAAACCGGAAGTCCCTCTCCTGGCCTCATTTTTTTAAAATAACTTCTGAAATCTCAAAAACTCTTATCAGATCATTCATCAGTTGTCTCTGGGTTTGTAAAATTTTGGTAACTGTTGTCTTGAGAGGTATTCATCTATTTTTAATATGCCAATCTCCTGGCTTTTATAAAAATTTGAATAAAAGTTATGAAAGGACTTTATAATGTTTTCTGTTAGTACATTATTGCCTTCACAAATTTTTCCAATTATTGTCTTTTCTCTTTCTTTTATTAATTTATATGCTAACCATCTGCCTGGTTTGTTAGCAAATTCAAAATGTCTTTGTTTTGCATGGTTCAATTTTGTTTCTATTTCCTGTACAGTTAACATAGATAATTGTTGCCATAACAGTTTAATATGGTGTAAAATTTTAGTATCTATAGGTGTCTTTTCCAACTGAATTTCTTTCTGTCTAATTTCCTCCATTATCCTTTGCATCTTTTTCTAGGATTTTTTTCTTCTCTAGGCGATTGTATTGTATGAAATAGCCCTTCATGACTACTTTACTAGAATCCCATTCTGTCGTTAAGCTTGTCCCTTTTCCCAAATTATTCTCAGAGTATTCCTGCAATTTCTTTTTACACTCTTTTACAATCCTTTTGCAAAATAGCTTCATTTAGTTTCCATCTGAAACTCGAGGTCTTTTCTCTTAAAACCAAAAGCATTGGGTTATGGTCTGAGAAAGATTTAGGCAAAGTGTCCACTTTCAGAATTTTATTTGCAAGATTTTTAGATATCCATATCATATCAGTCCTTGAAAAAGATGTATGTCTTTCAAAGAAGAAGGTATATTCTTTGGCATCTCCATTTTTATATCTCCATGAGTCCACTAATGCTAAATTGTTAGGGTGACAGCATTAGGGTGACTTGATAGCAGTTTTCCAGTACTTGAGGGGCACTCACAGAGAAGAGGAGGTTGATTTAGTCTCCAAAGCTTGTAAGGGCAGAACAAGAAGCAAAAGGTGGAAGCTGGTTAAAGAGAGACCTTACCTGGAACTAAAGAGATATGTCCTGATAGTGAGAGCAGTTAATCAGTGGAACAGCTTACCTCCTAGAATTATGGATGCTCCATTGATGGTGATTTTCAAGAAAAGATTGGTCAGTCATTTGTCTGGGGTGGTATAAGATTCCTGCCTTGGGCAGGGAATTGGACTAGAAGACCTCGGAGGTCCTTTCCAGACCTAACACTCTATGATTCTAAGCTGGGGAACTAATACAAGGACTAGATGATATTATTGTTGGGTGGATTCACAATTGGCACCCAAAGAGTTAGGCAAGTATTGTGTGGAGTGCTATAGAGTTTGCCATGAGCCCCATGCTATCCAGTGACCTTGATGAGGCAGTTGATGGGACAGTTACAGCCTGTAGATGGCACAAAATTGGGAATGGTGGCTAACATTTTAAATGAAAGAAGATCTAGGAAGATTTCAGAAGAAGAGAAGACTCTTGCCCAATGCTGGAACAGCCTATTTATTGTTGTTTTTAAGGATAGGGTAAGACTGTGTGGTCTGACAATTTCAAACTGTTTCCATTTCCATTCTTAAAAGCACAAGCACCACTGAAGAACAGGCCATAATTATACAGCTTAAATTTAATCATTTTGGTGTTAACTTTCACCAAAGAAATCTGAAGGTGTTACTTACATGTTATCACAACTTGGTTTTTACTGACTATTCAGTTGGAATACATAACAAGGAGGAAACGTCAAAAGTTCTGCTACTATTCACATTGGAATAGATTTAAAATGAACATTAGCCTCTGTTACAGTATACATTGCAACAAATGAGCTTCCAAGTGTTGTCTTTGTATGAAAATAAATCATTTTGTTTATAACTTCCTAGTTAGTTCCTTCTATACCAATACATTGTTATTGGTGCTGCATATCAGATATTTTCTCTCTCTATTCTTTACCTCAGCAAGCATTCATCTTCCTCGCATTGGATATTCAACTAAAGGCTTTAATTGGTATGGAACAGAACGCCTCATTCGTAAATACTTGGGATCCAGAGGAATTCCTGCATTTGTGTATCCTTACACGTCTTATACTGCTGAAAATAACTATATTTCTGTATTTCACAGTGAATTAAGACTTTCCAAGAACCACGCTACAATGAATTGCTTTTATTGAGTGGGCCTGAGTGGCGCAGTAGACTAAGGCACTGTGATTAACATTCAGCTGCCTGCAATTACTGCAAATTCTAATCTCACCAGGCTCAAGGTTGACTCAGCCGTCCATCCTTTCTAAGGTAGGTAAAATGAGGACACAGATTATGGGGGCAATAAGCTGACTTTGTATAAATATACAAAAGTATGAAGGCTATTGCTTAACGCATTGTAAGCCGCCCTGAGTCTCCGGAGAAGGGTGGCATATAAATCAAATTAAAAAATTAAAAAAAATACTTATTCAACAGGCTAAGAAAATTAGACAAAGATGTTTATTGAAACAACAGAACTGATGAGTGAAGACTTGAGACACTTGTTGAGACCTAAATAACTGTGTATTTTGATGATATAGACTGGGTGTTGGCAACTCGCGGCTCCAGACCACATGTGGCTCTTTGACCCCTCTCCTGCGGCTCCCTGCTGACCCGGTCATGAGACTTGGTCTCCACCCTGAGACATTGCCCCAACCTGGCCAGGGCCAACACTAACTTCGCTAACACGAGGGCTGGCAGGGTGGGAATGGGATCCGGGAGGAGAGTACAATGGAAAGGGGGACAGACCCGCAGCTGAGGAGCGAGCACTAGCTGCCACCGTGGCTTCCCCAAAGACCACCCTCCTCCTCCTCACGTGACCCCCGGGCCGGCTGTTGTGGGGCCAGGAGTATGCACACAGGTGGGGATAGCCTCAAGCGAGCAGCTGGGCTCAGCCAAAGCGCAGCAAAGACGCACGGAGCAGGCGGGTTGACCAGCTGATGGGCTAGCATTTTTGGCGAGGGTACTCCGGCTTTTTCCGAGCCTGATCCCCTGGATGGGCGTGTGAAGTTTGGCGGGGCCAGCCCCCTTTTCCTGCTGCCCTGAGCTTCTTTACTCCTCCAGCTGAGTGGTGCCATCGGCTATTGAAAAGTGTCCTCTGCGCGGCAAAGGAAGAGAGAGAGATGAGAAAGAGAAAAAGGGAGAGAGAAATGAGAAAATGATGGAGGGAGAGAATGAAAGAGGAAAAAGATAAACATGAGAGAGAAGGGGGAGAGAGGGAGTGAGAAATGAGAGAGCTAGAGGGAGAGAATGAGAGGAAAAGAGAAATGAGAGAAGGGGAGAAAAATAGAGGAAGAGAATAAGGAAAAAGGGAAAGAGAAAAGGAGAAAAAGGGAGAGAATGAGAGGAAAAAGAAACAAAAAGAAAGGAGAGAAAAGGAGAGAGGAACAGAAAGGAGAGAGCTGGAGGGAGAGAATGAGAGAGGGAAAAGGGAGGGAAAAAGAAAAAGAGGGAAAGGAAAAAGAAAAACGGAAATGAATGGGAGTGAGGAGAGAGAGAGACCCATTTCCCACAGAAAACACCTGGAGCCCCAAAATATGGGTAGGCGTGGCTGGAAGGGAGTGACGAGTTGACCACACTCACCCAGGTTTTGTGGCTCCCGGTGTTTTCTGTAAGAAATGGGTCCAAATGGCTCTTTGAGTGTTTAAGGTTGCAAACCCCTGATATAGACAATCCAAAATGATTCCCTCCCCTTTTAGGTTAGACATTTTTTCATGCAAAAACGTATTTCAGCTTGCAGGTCTAAAAAACAGTGTATTCCGATTCTTTTAATTAGTGTGAAGTCATCCTATAAATGTTAATTACAATTGAGCAAATGTATTTACAGAAGACTTGTCTGGTTTGATTTTTTCTCCTGTTTTCCTGGTGAGAGCAAACATTGAGGCAAAATAATGGAGCGAATAACAAAAACTATACTTTAAAAACTCAAACTGCTGGATGACATGGTTACTGTACACATTGAACATGGAAGTATTTATCCATTACACTATGTGATATTACCTAGTTGAGCCATTCCCAAAGGCATTCTAGAAAGATATTTCTTTTCTGGGATGCAAAAATATGACATATAAGTTCTGCCTTCCAAAATCATTTGATTCTTTATCTTTTTATTTAACATGTGGATTATAAAAGGCCTTTCAACAACCTTTGCCAAACTCTAGTGAAGATTTTGGGATTCTTCCCTGTTCTAATATTTGCAACAGTAACAAAAAATATCAACATGAAATGAAGCTTATTTTCAAATTAGCTCTATGACAGCATAGGATATAAGAGAGCAATTTACTGATTGAATAAGCTGATAATAACTGGCAATTCCTTAACTATGTTCTTCAGATACTACTTTCCAAGAATTAAAGCATCGTCTTCTTCAAAAGAATCCACAATAGCAATACTACAATCTTAAAGTTTTTTAACGATTAAGCAGAAATTGACATTTTCAGTGGATAAACTGAATTAAATACTTTTATTTAGTTTTCTTAATTTTTGTTTTTAATTAGAATTGTATTTTATAGTTATGGGTACTTTCTATATTAATGGGGCAAATTATGCTTTAGAAAAAAATATCCAAAGCTTCAGAGATGATCTGAAAAAATGAAGAGTTAAGTGAAATTTGATAAAAAGAGTGATTACACAATAAAAAAATTATCTGAAACCAATGTAGAATTAGCATTTAAATGATTTGCTGGAGCTTTAAGCTTTACTATTCAAGTGTGTATGACTGTTACTTCAGGGATTTTTAAAGCTCTAACTCTGTAATGGTAGTTTAATACTCTGACGATGTCAGCAGATGGCTGACGAAAGCTTAGTAGAATAATTTTTTTTAATTATTTTAAAATTTTAAGTTCCGGAACTCACAGAATGTCTGCTTTTTTTTTTACTAATATACCTGGAAGTCATATTTTTAGAATAGTTTGGGGTGTGTGTGTGTGTGTGCATGTGTGTGTGTCTGTGTCTTACGTTTTCGTGGGTGTGTATATGCAAAAAATTAAAATCTCAGGTGTTTTCCCGCGTCATAGTAAATAAGTTAGTTAAAATGTTTAAAATTCTGGTTAAAATTCTGGTTAAGCTAGCCTTGTCATGGTCTGACCACTCGCTCCTTCGACTCGACTTTCTGACCTCGTCGCAGGGAGGTGGAACCGACCAGGTGGTTCCACCCCAGGCGCCTGATGGATCCTGATAGGTTCCAGATGGAGCTTGGGCCATTTCCTGAGACTCTGGCTCATGACTCGGCTGAAGACTTGGTGGCCACCTGGGACAGTGCAGCCGCCGGGGCTTTGGACCGCTTCGTGCCTTTGCGGCCTCTAACCCGGCATTGAACTCACCTAGCTCCTTGGTTCTCTGAGGAGCTGAGGGAATGAAGCGCCGAAAAAGACGCCTAGAGAGCGGTTGGAGGGCCAGCCGATCCGAATCTGACCTGACACTAGTAAGGTCTCATATTAAGACCTACCTAGTAGCGATAAAAACAGTGAAATCTAACTATTTTGCTGCTCTTATCGCATCATCAGAGAATCGCCCAGCTGCCCTGTTTAGGGTGACCCGCTCCCTCCTCCACCTAGAAGTGCAGGATGACCCCTTGCAGGGCCGAGCTGAGGACTTTGTACAGTATCTGTATGATAAGATCACTCAGATTCGGGAAGACTTGGCCGCTGACTGGGTTAGTTCAGACGAGATGACTGAGGCAGGTCTTGAGAGTGTTATCTGGGAGGAGTTCGATCCTGTGGCTCCCGAGGACATGGACAGGATCTTGGGATGGCTGAACGCGGCCACATGTTTATTGGACCTGTGTCCCTCCTGGTTGGTGCTGGCTTCCTGGGAGGTTACATGAGGCTGGCTCCAGAGGATTATCAACGCTTCCTTGAGTGAGGGTGTCTTACCCGCCGCCTTGAAAGAGGCGGTGGTGAGGCCCCTCCTCAAGAAGCCCTCTCTGGATCTGGCTGTTTTGACTAACTATCATCTAGTCTCTAACCTTCATTTTGTTGCGAAGGTTGTTGAGTGTGGAGGTGAGTGTTATCTCAGTGGCTGGCAGACCACGCTGTGTAAACAAGCACTTCCGCAGAGTCTTAATCTCATGAGGAATGCAAAGACAGGATATCTGGTGGAGACCTTATCTCAAGCATGCAAACCCAGGCACATAGCATTGTGTGACACAGGAAGAGCACGAGAGAAAAACGAGGTGTTCACGTGAAAATCATGAGCCTTCTGTAACCAATCAGTACAAGTAAACGATGATTAATGTTTTGCCATGGTAGCTGTAAAATGACAATAAAAGGGAGCCTCTTGGATGGAGTCAGGGTGCCTTCCCCAAGGTGCCTTCCCACCAAAGGGCCTTCCCATGAATCATCATCCTGCCTACACGTCTTTCTTCATCGAAACAACATCTGGTGACCCCGATGTGATAGATGTGATACCTCCTATGCTCATTCGGCCGGATGAGCCCAGGTACCTCAGCGAACTTCGCTCCCAAAAATTTTGTGAGTATGAGGGGGGAACTCTCAGTTCAGCAGAAGTTTCATGCACAAGAACTGAGGAAATTACTTAAAAATAATGGAATGGCAGGAATTAAGTTAAGTGAGTTGGAGCGATTAGTACATGAAATAGGTTGTCAATGCCCATGGTATCCTGAAAAAGGAACTTTGGATTTGCATGATTGGATTAAAATTGGAACTCATTTACACTCACCACCATGAGCAGAAGTAAAGCATTTGTTGCTGTGGCAGAAATGTAAGGAAGTAGTAGAGGTTATGGGGACTCATAAACTCAAGGCACCGTCACCATCTCTCTCTCTGTCTTCTGATCAGGAGTCTGCTCCCCCTCTGCCTTATTTTCAGCTGACTTCTCCGGCTTCAACTATGCTGCAGCCAGTAGAAAGTAGCTCCCCGACAGCTCCTGTATCAATTTCTCCTTTACAGGAGACGTTTTCAGATGTCAGAGCAGGGTTTAAGGAAGAACAACAAAAAGGAACTCTCACTGGGGTAGAAATTGCACGGGGTCTCCAAGCTTTTCCTGTCATACAGACAGTTAATCCCCAGGGACAAGCTCAATATCCGTGGAATCCTCTACCATATCAAGTTTTAAGAGAGCTGAGGAAAGGTATTACAGAGACAGGTTTGCGATCTACTTATACTACTGGTATGGTGGAAGGCATATCTAATGGTTATAATTTGATTCCACAAGATTGGAAGGATTTGTTTCGCATGCTTCTCACACCAGCACAGTATGTTGTTTGGGATTCAGAATACCAGAGGGAAGCTATTCATGCAGGAAACAATTCAGAGGGTTTATACATACCAGACCAACTGTATGGAGTTGGAGCCTTTTCCTCAATACAGCAACAAGCCAATGGCATACCCCCGCCAGCTTACTCTGATAGGCCGCTGCGTGCTTAAAGCATTTAAGAAAGTGCCGATTTCAGGCAAACCTAGTAAATCTTTTGCAGCAATTCGACAGGGGGCTGGTGAAACATACTCTGATTTCATTGACAGATTGCAAGAAGCTATTCAGCAGCAAGTAGATAATGAGGAGGCTAGCGGAGAGTTAATGAAAAGGCTAGCCTATGAACATGCTAATGCTGATTGCCGCCGTGCATTGCAGACTGTTGTTAATAGAGGGGGTTACACCTTAGCTGATATGTTGAAAGCATGCATAGATGTAGGCACACATATTCATCAAATGGATGCCTTGGCAACTGCCTTACAAAGAGGAAAGTTTAGCAAGCCCAAAGGCAATTGTTTTAATTGTAATAAACCTGGCCATTTTAAACAGCAATGCAGAGCCCCTGGTGGCGGAGCCCATAAAGGTGGTGGGCCAGGAGGAGGTCAAACATCCAGACCAAAAACTGTTTGCCCTAAATGTAAGAAAGGGTTTCACTGGGCAAATCAGTGCAGAAGTCAGGGAAATAGTCAGGGAAACTAGATTTCGGGCCTACGGCAAGCCCCGGCCCAATTGCTGCTACTGCTATCAAAGATTCTAAAGTAGCTACAAGAGGGAGTGCTGGAATTGATTTGATTAATCAGGAGGACAAATTTATTTCTTTCCCTGGAGTTGTTACCTTAATGTCATCACAATTGAAAGGACCATTACCTACTAACACTGTGGGATTGATCCTTCCTAGATCCTCCGCAGGGAAAAAAGGGATTTTTGTCATCCCTGGAGTCATTGACTCAGATTATGAAGGCATAATTATGATACAATTTGAAACAAATGTACCCATGACTTTAAAACAAGAAGATTCTTGGGCACAATTGGTGATTGTTCCGTATATAATGCCAGCAGGGGGTGAGCAAATTAACAGAGGAAGTGGAGGCTTTGGCTCTACTAATCCTATCAATTCTACTCGCCTCCTGCGTCCTAGCATTCTGGCAGTAACACAATCAATTCAAGAAGAAAAACCAAAGCGTGTATATTTGTTAAATGGCAGATCTTTTGAAGGAGTCCTTGATTCTGGCGCAGACGTCTCTGTCATAGCCACTGACAATTGGCCCACAGATTGGCCTACTACCGAATCACCTTCTGTGTGGGGAGTTGGAGGACCCCAAGCAGCTCGACGCAGCACCAAATGGCTTACGGTAACAGCTCTTGATGGTAAACGCACAGCCCAATTAAAGCCTGTAATTCTCCCCATTCATGTAAATCTGTGGGGGAGAGACTTGATGTTACAGTTTCAAGCAAAGTTGATCATTGATGATTAATAGGTACTATGTCGCCACCTACTGTTCTTCCTTTAGTATGGCAGTCTACTACGCCTGTGTGGATTGAGCAATGGCCTTTAACACACGAAAAGCTTATAGCATTACATGAGCTAGTGAAAGAACAGTTAATAATAATAATAATGGACTTCCGCTGTTGCTGCGAGCCGTCGCTGATGGTCCTTTGAAGACCGCCAGCCCGATCGCCCGTTAAAGAGCCGTTTCGGCAATAGAAATGGCTCGAAAAACTCCAAGACGTGAGGATCTTGTGAGGAGAGCTGGCGGCTGCAGGTAGAGTCCCCTGTGAGACCCCCAGAAAGCTCTTTTCGTTTCTGGGGAGTTAACAGGGTGGGACTCCCTATCCAAGCCGCTGAAGCTCCGGACTGGGAAACTCTGCTAAATTGCAGAGCAAGACAGCGCGGCAGCATTATTAACATCAAGCAATAATGACTTCCGGGGTTGCTGCGGACCATCGCTGACGGTCCTTTGAAGACCGCCAGCCCAGCTGCCTGTAAAGAGCCGTTTCAGAGGTTTGAAACGGCTCGAAAAAACTCCGACCCAAGAGGACGTCGTGAGGAGAGCCGGCGGCATAAGGTAGAGTCCCCTGTGAGACCCCCAGAGCGTTTTTTGGCGTTTCTGGGGTGTTAACAGGGTGGGACTCCCTATCCAAGCCGCTGAAGCTCCGGACAGCTGGGAAACTCTGCAAACCGCAGAGCAAGATAGCGCGGCAGCTTTCTTATCACCAAACAATAAAAGAAAAAGTTTTGGACTTCCTTTTAAACTGCAAGTATTTAAAGTTCTTCTCTGAAGTTTTTGGATGATTAAAGTAACTTGGAACAGAAAAGGAAAGTGTGGGGGGAAAAAATGGCACTTGCTTTTAGCGAAGAGCAGCTGAAAGCGAAAGTAATTTGAGCTGTGTATCTGGTTACATTCTATTAGTTACAAATCCGGCTGGAAGGAAAAGCTTTTTTTCTTTAAAAGAAAAAAAGGGAAAAAAAGTATCAATTGACTGTTTTAGACCTGACTGAATCTGGAGAATTTTTTGGGAAAAGTTGTTAGAATTTGTGGAAAAGGAAGAGTTGTAAGAGGCAAAATGGCAACAAAGCAAGCAGGGGGGGATTCCCCCACTCATAAGCAGAAGCAGCCTCAAACAGCGCAGTTGCAAACTCAGACAAAGGAAGAAAGCTATTATGACCGCATCATTAAAGAAATCCAAAGATCAGAGCAGGAGGTCAAAGGAATTGTTCAAGAGAAATATGAAGCAGTTAAACAGGATATTCAAATAGTTGCTAAAGGTCTGTCTGAGGTAGTGTTGCAGATTGACAAAAAAGTGGATAATCTTGCCTCAGAGATGGAGACCAAATTTAGAGCCTCTGATTCAAGAATGATTGAAATTGAAGAAATTACACAAAAATGCAAAATGAGATTACTATGATGCAATTTCGATCAATGGAATATGCTATTAGACTGAGGGGTGTAAAAGAGAATACCAGGGAAGATCTTAGGAAAATCTGTGCAGAGGCTCTGGCAATTATGCTGAAAATAGAACCAGATGTGGTTCTGTGTAAGATGGACAAGGTGTACAGAGTTAACTCTCGTGTGGCGGTACAAAGACAACTGCCTAGAGATGTGGTGATATACTTTACAGACAGAAGAATGAGAAATGAAATCTTGCAAAATTCCTTTGTTACAACAGTTCAAGTTGATGGAAGTGAGATTGGAGTTTTTAAAGAATTACCACCCAAAATGTTAAGAGATAGAAAGGATTTTGGATTTTTGGTGGCAGAATTGAAAAGACAGAACATACAATTCAGGTGGGATGCCCCAATAGGTGTAATATTGAGGCTGCGAGGAGTGAGATACCGCCTTAATACTATTGAAAAAGCAGAAGAATTTTATTATAACGTTTTGAAAGCGGGCTCTCCTCCTCCACGCACATCTTCACCAATAGATAAGGAAGCTCAACTACAAGCTGAGATTGACCAAGAAACAGAAGCACAAATAAGGCAGTCGCAAAGGGAGGCAAGAGAGTCAATGGGAGCAGTAGGTGGTGTTGTGGTTGACCCTTTTGCACCATATGAAGCTTCTCCTTTGGAAGAAATGTCTAAAACCATCACAGAGGAGGCGATGGCTCTTGAGCTGACAATATCCAAAATGGAAGAGCAACGTATAACCAGAGCAATGTCTAAACAAATGAAGCAACAGCAGCAAGAATATACTAAGCCACAGCGTGAAAAAAGAATCAAAGATAAGCAACAAGCTGAAGTCATGGGAGGAGCTAAACCGAAGATTACTACCGTAGGAGAGAATCTTCAACAATTGCTCTCAAAACTTCAGACAGGGTCAAATGGCACTTAAATTTTTGTCTTGGAATGTTAATGGATTGAACTCTCCACAAAAAAGAAGGAAGATATTTCACTATTTGAGACAATTTCATAATGATGTTATTTGCTTACAGGAGATTCATATAAAATTGCAAGATCAGAAATACTTGATAAATTCAAAATTGGGAATGCAATTTGTTGCTTCAAATTTGGAAAAGAAGAATGGAGTGGTGATATATATAAATAAGAGACTTGTAGCTAAAACTATAGAAGTAGATAAAGATGGAAGATATATTGCAATTGAAGTTATTACAGATGGTGGACCAATCTTGTTGGTCGGAATATATGCTCCAAACCAGCAACAGGAAAATTTTTACAAGATGCTTCATTTAAAAATTTTGGAATGGAACTATACAACTATTATAATAATGGGGGACTGGAATGGAGTAATTCAACCTAAAACAGATAAAAAAAGTACGGCTAAATTAGGGATTAAGTTACCACAAGCCTTTTTTGAAATGCAAGAGGATTTGGAATTGAAAGATATTTGGAGAGTTCACAACCCAAACGAATTGGACTTTACTTTCTACTCGGACAGGCATAAATCCTTTTCCAGGATAGATTTTTTTTTGTTAACTACTGATTTATTTCCCAAAGTAAAGAAGACAAAGATATTTCCTAGGACTTTGACTGACCATAGTCCGGTCTGGATGGAAATTGAGATGGGTAAAAGAGAAAGAAGATCCTGGAGATTAAATGAGAATTTATTTAGATATGAAAAAAATATAACTGAACTTAAAAAACATTTAAAGGAGTTCTTTAAATTGAACTTGAATAAAGGTACCCCTATTGAAATAGTCTGGGATGCAGGCAAAGCATATATGCGGGGAGTACTGATTCAAATGAACTCTAAACATAGACAGAACCAGCAGAAAAAGAGACTACAGTTGGAAAGTGAGATAAAGAAGAAAGAACAACAATTGATACAAAAACCAACAGACGGAAAATTGCAAACAGTTATAAAACTTTTGAAGGATCAATTTCAAATGCTTATAGCAGATCAAACAGCAACTAATTTACAATATGCAAAGCATAATACTTTTACTAATGCTAATAAACCAGGCAGATGGTTGGCTTATACTTTGAGGAAATAAGTCACTACACGAATTATTGATAGTACTGAGTATGCCGGCAAAGAAGTTTATCAACAAGAATTAATTAAAAAGGCCTTTTTGGACTATTATACCAAGTTATATGCTAAAGATAATATACAGAACAGTTTTATAGACAAATATCTAGAAGAAAAGAGAGTTTCAAAGGTTTCATCAGTTCAAAAGGAAAATTTGGAACAATTGATAACAGTTGAGGAGATTAGTTTTGCCATAAAACAACTGAAAACAGCTAAAGCTCCAGGGACGGATGGCCTAACCGCAGTTTATTATAAAACTTTACAAGAGGAAATGATTGAGCATCTTAAGGACTTATTTTGTAATATACAACTAGGAGGTAAGATACCTTCCTCGTGGAAAACAGCCTTTGTCTCATTGATACCGAAAGAAGAATCAGGTCCTAAGAAACCAGAAAATTATAGACCAATATCTGTTTTAAATACAGATTATAAAATTTTTGCAAAAGTATTGGCCAACAGATTGATGCCAGTTATTCAAAAGGTAATTCATCATGATCAAGCGGGATTTATTGAAGGCAGATATATGAAGGAGAATGTCAGGCAAATTGTAGATTTATTGGACGATCTAGATAAGAATAAACAGATCTCTGCAGCACTGGTTTTTTTGGATGCGGAAAAAGCCTTTGATCGAGTGAATTGGAATTTTATAATTAAGACTTTGGAAAAAATGGATTTGGGGGAGCGGTTTATACAAGCGATTGGAGCAATTTACCATGAGCAATCTGCACAATTTATTATTAATGGATGTTTAACATCAAATTTTAATATACAAAAAGGTACAAGACAAGGTTGTCCACTATCCCCACTATTATTTATTTTAACTCTAGAAGTCTTATTGAATGCAATACGGGATTCGAAATCTCTGAATGAAATAGCTATAAGGCAAGAGAACTATAGAACTAGGGCATTTGCAGATGATCTGGTTGTTACCCTATCACAGCTGATGAAATCAATAATCCAGATGAAGGATATTATAGAAGATTATGGCATGGTATCTGGTTTTAGACTGAACCAGAAAAAAACTAAAATGATTGTTAAAAATTTGACAGAGAGTAAGAAAAAGGAACTGGAAAGAATGGCAGGTTTCGAAATTGTTTCAAAGGTCAAATATTTAGGAGTAGAAGTCGCAGACTCAAATACAAAACTGTTTCAAAATAATTATGAGGTTCTGTGGCAAAAGATACAAAAAGATATGCAAACTTGGAAGAAACTGCAGTTATCTTTACTTGGAAGAATATCAGCAGTAAAAATGAATGTTTTACCTAGATTTATCTTCTTATTTCAAATGATACCGGTGCTTAAGTCAGATAAACCACTGCTAGAATGGCAAAAAGGAGTGAATAAATTTGTTTGGAATGGAAAAAAGCCAAGAGTGAAACTGAAATAATGCAAGATACTCGGGAGAGGGGTGGTCTTAAACTTCCAAACCTTTGAATATATTATGAAGCAGCTGCATTGATACAAATAAGTGATTGGTTTGGAAAAACCAAGATTAAATTGTTGAACATAGAAAGTCATGACCTTGTTTGGGGATTGCATGCATATTTATGACAATAAAGTGGATAAAGTGTTTAATAGTCATCTACTTAGAAATGCCTTGATGAGAATCTGGAAGAAGCACCGAACCAAGTGGGATTATAAGATTCCGTTTTGGCTGGATCTTGCTGATACCATGTGGAATACAAATATTAAGTCACTCGGGGGGGTTTTCATATAAAGAGCTACTTTATCCTGAAGGGGGCAGATGGCGGTTGAAGACTTTGGATATGCTGTTGGAAGAAGGGATTTCTTTGACTTGGTTGCAGTACAATCAATTACAGATGAGATGAAAAGAAGATCAACAAACTGGTTTAATGGAATATGAAGTAGAATTGGACAGATAAAAGAGATAGGTCCAATGCATATTAAGAGAGTTTATAATGTCTTGTTAGAAAGGGATTCAGAAAATGAGTTAGTTAAAGATTGTATGATTAAATGGGCACAGAACTTTTCTCAACCAGTTATGATGGATACTTGGGTTCAGAATATGGATTCAGAATGTTAAATTTGCACAGTCACAAAATTTGCGAGAAAATTTTTATAAAATGTTTTTCAGATGGCATTTAGATCCCAAGAAATTGTCTTGTATGTACCCTAACGTTCAACCAAAATGTTGGAGATGTGTCTAGATGCTACATATTATCATATTTGGTGGACTTGCAAGAAAGTGAGGGCTTTTTGGATAAAAATCTGGTGGGTTATGCAAAATGTTTTGAAGAAAAAAATACATTCTCCGCAATTATTTTTATTGGGTATAGTTAAAGATTTTACACTGGGTGAAACAAAATTGATTTTGTATATGGTGACAGCAGCTAGGTTGTTAATTGCCCAATATTGGAAGAGTGATGCCTTACCGACTGTGGACCAATGGATTCAGAAGATGGCTGGATTTGCAGAAATGGCGAAGATTTCAGCCTTTTTAAAAGATCAGACGCATGAGAAGTATATACAGGAATGGAAAAAGTGGATTGAATATATACAGAATAAATATCAGACTAGAAAATATTATGTAGCTTTCAGCTGAGGGGGATTGATGGTTATGCTAGTAAATAGAGAAAAAGATATGGAAGGGATGAATAACATATATATTGTTTGGAATTATTAGTATTGCATATAGGGGAAGTCAAGGGGAAGGGGAGGGAAAGGGGTGGTGGGGGTGGGTTAGGGTGGGACTCGTAGGGAACTATATTTTTGTATATGTAATTTTTATAATGTTGGGGAAGGGGGAGGAAAGGGGAAAATTTGTATGTGTAAAACTTTTTCAACAACAACAACAACAACAACAATAATAATAATAATAATAATAATAATAATTTTATTTCTATACCACCCTTCTCCCGAAGGACTCAGGGCGGTGTACAGCCTATTAAAAGCACAAGACAAACATCAATTAAAATAATTAAAATTATTAAATAATTCGGCTCAATTTAAGACCCCAAAAATTAAAACACCTGATTTAAAATTATTACATTGATAACCCAGCTTGGCGGAACAACAGGGTCTTAAGGGCACAGCGAAATACCCGGAGGTCGGAGATCTTACGCATTTCCGGGGGCAGTTCATTCCATAGGGCTGGGGCTCCCACAGAGAAGGCCCTCCCCCTGGGTGTCGCCAGCTGGCATAGCTTGGTCGATGGCACCCTGAGGAGACCCTCTCTGTGAGAGCGAACTGGCCGGTGGGAGGCTATTGGTGGCAGAAGTCGGTCTCGAAGGTACCCGGGTCCTATGCCATGGAGAGCTTTAAAGGTGGTGACCAACACCTTGAATCGCACTCGGAAGACCACTGGGAGCCAGTGCAGCTCGCGTAGGAGGGGTGTCACATGGGCACATCGGGTTGCGCCCATAACCACCCGCGCGGCCGCATTCTGGACCAGTTGGAGCCTCCGAGTGCTCTTCAAGGGGAGCCCCATGTAGAGAGCATTACAGTAGTCCAACCGGGAGGTGACAAGGGCATGAGTGACCGTGCGCAAGGCGTCCCGATCCAGAAAGGGCTGCAACTGGCGAACCTGATAGAAGGCCCCCCTGGCCACGGCCGTCATATGCTCTTCTAAAGACAGCCGTGCGTCCAGGAGGACACCCAGATTTTGAGCCCTCTCTGTGGGGGGCAAAGATTCACCCCCAATAGTCAGCGATGGCACCAGCTGACTATATCGGGATGCCGGGATCCACAGCCACTCAGTCTTGGAAGGGTTGAGTCTGAGCCTGTTTCTCCCCATCCAGACCCGCACGGCCTCCAGGCAGCGAGACATCACATCAAGGGCATTGTTGGGGTGGTCTGGGGTGGAAATGTACAGCTGGGTGTCATCAGCGTACAGATGACATTTCACCCCAAAACCACAGATGATCTCACCCAGCGGCTTCACATAAATGTTGAACAGAAGGGGCAAGAGGATCGACCCTTGCGGCACTCCCCATATGAGACGCCTCGAGGTCGACCTCTGCCCCCCTGCCAACACAAACTGCGAGCAGTCGGAGAGGAAGGAGGAGAACCACCGTAAAATGGTACCCCCTATTCCTAACCCCCTCAACCGCTGCAGCATGATACCATGGTATCAAAAGCCGCTCAGAGATCTAATAGGACTAGGACAGAGGAGCAACCCCTGTCCCGAGCCCTCCAGAGATCATCCACCAATGCGACCAATGCCATTTCAGTGCTGTACCCCTGTCTGAAGCCCGACTGGTACGGGTCCAAATAGATAGCTTCATCCAGGTGTCGGGGAAGCTGTCGTGCCACCACGCTCTCGACAACCTTCGCCACAAAATGAAGGTTGGAGACCGGACGGTAGTTAGCTAATTCAGCCGGGTCCAGGGAAGGCTTCTTGAGGAGGGGCCTCACCACCGCCTCTTTCAAGGCGGCAGGAAAGGCACCCTCACTCAAAGAAGCGCTTGTAATTCCCTGGAGCCAGCCTTGTGTAACCTCCCGGGAGGCCAGTACCAACCAGGAGGGACACGGGTCCAATAAACACGTGGCAGCACTAATCTTACCCAGAACCCTGTCCACATCCTCAGGGGCCCAGGATCAAACTCCTCCCAGATAATATTCTCACGACCTCCCCTCGTCTCCTCCCGTGGACTCATCCAGTCGGATTCCAAGCCATCCCGAATCCGAGCGACTTTATCGTGCAGGAATTGCACAAAATCCTCAGCACAACCCTTCAAGGGGTCTTCCCGCACTCCCCCCTGAAGAAGGGAGTGGGTCACCCTAAACAGAGCGGCTGGGCAGTTCTCTGCAGATGCGATAAGAGCGGAAAAATGGTTAGATTTTGCCGCTTTTATCGCCACTAGGTAAGTCTTGATATAAGACCTCACCTGTGTCCGCTCGGAAACGGATTGACTAGTCCTCCAAATGCTCTCTAGGCGTCTTTTCCGACGCTTCATCTCTCTCAGCTCCTCAGAGAACCAAGGAGCCAATTGAGATCGGCATCGGGTCAGAGGCCGCAAAAGCACGACGCGGTCCAAAGCTCCGGAGGCCGCACTCTCCCAGGCGGCCACCAACTCTTCAGTCGAGTCGTGTGCCAGAGTCTCAGGAAACGGCCCAAGCTCCGTCAGGAACCTTTCGGGGTCCATCAGGCGCCTGGGACGGAACCATCTGGTCAGTTCCGTCTCCCTGCAGTGGGGGAAAGCGGTAGGAAAGTCCAGGTGAAGGAGCGAATGATCTGTCCATGACAAGGGTTTAATATCTAGGTCCCCTCTGCCAAGATCATTCAACCACTGACCAGAGACGAAAATCAAGTCCAGAGTGTGTCCCCCCATGTGAGTGGGGCCTTGAACTAACTGGGTCAGGTCCATAGCCGTCATGGAAGCCATGAACTCCCGAACCACCTCTGACGCCTCACCCGCAGATGGGAAGTTGAAATCCCCCATGACAATAAGTCCGGCAATGACGTCGAGTAGTTCGGGCAGGGTCGCTGCCACGTGGCAGGGAGCCAGGTACGTAGTCAGCAAACCCATCTGCACCCCACGGCCCCACTTCACATAAAGGGACTCACATCCGGCTATCTGAGGAACAGTGGTCTCCCTCGGACAAAGACTTTCCCAAATAATCATCGCCACTCCCCCACCCCTCCCCTGGGCCCTTGGCTGATGAAATGCACGGAAACCTGGTGGGCACATTTCAACGAGGGCCCCCCCCCCCTTGGCCCAACCAGGTCTCCATAATACCAGCCAGGTCTGCACCCCCCTCTAAAATAAGGTCACAAATGAGGGGGGCTTTATTAACAACCGACCTGGCATTACACAACATCAGCCGCGGACCCTGGGCCTGAGACTCTGTGCAACCCAGGACACGAGTCGCGCACTGGGGGCCGGAGTGCGCAATTGCTCGTAAACAGTGTGTGCGCACCCCTGATATATGATATTGCCCCCTGCGCCCGTCATATCTGCCCCTCCCACTCATTATTTCAATTTCGTTGCCCTTCCTGTCGCCCCCCTGCTCCCCAGTTAAATTTTAAATTTAAATTTAAATTAGTTAGCTGCTAATCATATTGAACCCACTACAAGTCCATTTAATACACCAGTGTTTGTAATAAAAAAGAAATCTGGTAAATGGAGGCTCCTTCACGACCTTCGTTCCCTGAACGCAATTATACAGCCAATGGGGCCTCTATAATGTGGCCCCCAAATCCAAACATGATTCCCAGAGACTTTCAGGTTATGATCATAGATTTAAAGGATTGTTTCTTTACCATTCCATTATGTAAGAAGGATAAGCCTCTCTTTGCCTTCACAGTTCCAGTATTAAATGCTGAACAACCCACAGAAAGATATCAATGGACTGTCTTACCTCAAGGCATGTTAAATAGTCCTACACTCTGTCAGCAATTTGTTGCAAGAGCTTTAAAACCCTTTAGGCAGCGATATCCTCAAGCTCTGGTATATCATTATATGGATGATATTTTAATTGCTGGGCCACAAATTCCTCCCTATTGGCTGAAACATTTAACACAAGATCTAGCTGCATATGGTTTGCAGATAGCACCAGAGAAGGTACAGCTACAAGAGCCATTTCTTTATCTAGGTCATAAGCTATTACAAACATATTCGCATCCACAAATTCCTCAGCTAAAGATAGAGGATAAAATTTCCTATGTTCAATTACAGCAACTTTTGGGTTCAATTAATTGGTTGCGACCATACGTAGGTCTTCCTACTAATATGCTTAGTCCTTTGTTTGATGCATTAAGAAATAAGACAAATCCAGCTGAGGTGATCACATTTACCCAAGCTCATAAAGCAGTCTTCACAAAACTTAATGAAGCTTTGAAATTGGTTTGGGTAGATAGATGTCAAGAAAATCTTCCTTTGTTAATGATTATCATTCCAACCGCAAAACAACCTACAGCGGTATTAGCTGAGGAATTCCAACAACAAGGTAAGCCTAAGCCTTCTTTGTTAATAATTGAATGGCTATATCTTTCACATAGCCCTAGTCATACTATCAGTGTACAAGCACAAATGTATTCAGAGTTAATTTTTAAGGGAAGGGAACGCTGTAAAATTCTTCTAGGTCTCGATCTTGTTAATATAGTAGTTCCCTTGCCATTGAAAGAATGGGAACGCATGGTTAGCTTCTCCTCTCTTTTGCAAGCAGCGCTTACTGATTACGTTGGGAAAGTCTCTTATCATATTCCTGCAGATCCGCGCCTGCTTGCCTTTAATCAGATAACAATCTTAGTTCAGCATGGTATCTCATTAAAACCTTTGGTGAATGTCCTCACAGTCTTCACTGATGGGGGGCCAAAATGGGGCGCAGCTGCCTGGCTTGAGCATGGACAATGGGTTACTAAAATCACACCCCCGCAAAAATCCGCTCAGCGTGCAGAAGTTGCAGCTGTAATATTGGCTTTGCAAACCTTTCCAACTCAAGACCTTAATATTATTTCAGATAGTCAGTATGTTTGTCAAATTGTCACCTCCCTCCCTGGTGCATATGTTACACCATCTTTGGATGAGGATCTCTTGTCCCTCTTTTTGACATTGCAACAGCTTTTGCATTTCCGAAAGAATCAAATTTATATTGCACATATTAGGAGTCATCAATCTTTCCCAGGTATGCTATCAGAAGGAAATGCTGTTGCAGACGCTGCTACAAAGCAGCATGTTTTATCTATTACTCCCTGGGAAAGTCACTTTATGTTTCATCAAAATGCCAAGGCTCTAGCGAAACAATTTCACATTCCTTTAGACCATGCTAGAGTGATTATACAACAATGTCCTCACTGTTCTCAAATCACCCCATCTCCTTCCATTGGGGTGAATTCGAGAGGGCTTAAAGCAAATGAACTTTGGCAAATGGATGTAACTCAATATCCTTCTTTTGCTCCTTGGAAATATCTTCATGTAACCATTGATACTTTCTCTCATTTTATTTGGGCTACTCCTCAGAAAGGAGAAGCCACTAAACATGTTGTTAATCATTGTATTTGAACATTTGCTGTCATGGGCCTACCTTCTGCGATAAAAACAGACAATGGCCCTACATATTGTAGTCGCTCCTTTGCTGAATTTTATGACACATGGCAAATTGAACATCTTTTTGGCATACCTTATACAGGACAAGCCATACTGGAGCGTGCACATTTTACATTAAAGTCTGCTTTGGATAAACACAAACAAACAGGAGGGATTCCTATAAGTCTCCCTGGTAAACAGGAATGGTTAAATAAAGTTCTGTTTACTCTGAATCATCTTAATATCACAAATTTATCAACTCCAGAGATAATCATTTTGGAAGTAGAATAAGTCATCCCCAGCCACAGGTAATGTATAGATTATTGCCTAATCCCGAATGGCGTGGACCTGTTCCCTTATTGACATGGGGATGGGGATATGCTGCTGTGTTTGCTCCTACAGGTGTGGATTCCTGCTAGGTGTGTAAAACCGTGGAAAGATTGCATGGCACGAAGGACTGAAGAACCTGATCCCGAACTTCTCACTCAGCCTGCAGAACCCTCAGCAGGATCGGGACCGAGCACCTCGCCAGGCTCATCACATGACCTGGGGACAGATTAAAGCCCTTTCTGTTCAATCCACAAAATTGCTACAGAAAAGAACATGCCACAGACACCGGAGAACTTTTTAGTAGCAGCTTTTTTCTTGTTTAAATGCTAATTCTGTAACCATTGTAACGTGTATTCTTTTTATGTGTATTTTCCCTCCTTGTGCGGCTACGATGACTTTGCAACATGGAATTCCAGAACAAGATCTTTGGGATCAAAATTCCTATATCTGGGATGTGCAGAATATCTCTTGATTAATAGGTAAAAATGAATGCTGGATTTGTATGCACGTTCCCCCACATGCCAAAGGCAGACTTTTAATACATGCTGTTCCTTTTAATGATACAAAATGGAAAACTTTCACTTGGAAGGATGGGAGCATTAGAGGCACTAAGACGACTAGCAAGAACACTATCCTAGCCATTGGAAGCAGGTTTCAGGAAGTAGCAACATACTGTTGGGAATTTATCAATAGCACCGCAGCTGGGAGTGCATCTGTGGACATTGGAAAGTATCCTTATTGTAACACAACATTTATTCTTAGCCCTGTTATGAAGAGAAACAATTCTTTCTTGAATGGTACCCTATATGAACATTTACATAATTTCACTTACTATGGGTGTACACACCAGATATTAGGGTGTCCTACAACATGCCCATGTCCAGGACCAACAGATGTTTTAAGGTGTAGTGGGTTGTTCCTTTGTACTGCAGCAGCGTCTATGGTCGAGCAGACCCAGTCATCAGACGACTTAGCAATTCCGCTTTTAAATAATGTTTGGATGCTATGTGGTAGAAGGGCATATCAACATATTCCTGCATGGTGGTCTGGTCGTTGTACTCTGGGATACATTGCTCCCTCTGTAGTGATATTTGATCATTTACCTAAAGGACGGTTAAGGAATCTTCGAAACATAGATGTTCAAAATCCCATTAATCATTATACTGCGACCATGTTAGCAAGGGGTGTTCTTCCTCCTTTAGGAGTAATGATGAATTACAGAGATTTGCATATTTTAGCAAATTGGACAACTGCATTGTTTAAGGATACTGTCCATTCCCTAAAATTGATCAATGAAGAGATGTCACAAATTAGAGATATAGTGTTGCAAAATCGTTATGCTTTAGATATCATTCTAGCGGCCAAGGGTGGGGTATGTGCTTTAATTCATTCACATTGTTGTATGTATATTACTGATCATAAGGCAAATATTTCAGCTACGATTGAACACATGGAAAACATGATTGCAGATAATCCAATTGGATCTACTATTCCACAATCTCCATGGGAGTGGTTATGGTCTTGGCTCCCAGATTTTGGATGGGTACGACAAATAGTATCCATTATTATATTAGTCATTATTGCTTTAATTTGTTGTTGCTGTTGCATACAATGTTTGCCTGGGTTATTAGCGATATTTCGTCCAAGAAGTCGGCCCTCCAAATCTGAAATTATGTATGCTTGCAAAATCTTAAAAAATAAAAATTAAAATAAAAAAGGAGGACATGTGGAGGTGAGTGTTATCTCAGTGGCTGGCAGACCACGCTGTGTAAACAAGCACTTCCGCAGAGTCTTAATCTCATGAGGAATGCAAAGACAGGATATCTGGAGGACACCTTATCTCAAGCATGCAAACCCAGGCACGTAGCATTGTGTGACACAGGAAGAGCATGAGAGAAAAACGAGGTGTTCACGTGAAAGTCATGAGCCTTCTGTAACCAATCAGTACAAGTAAATGATGATTAATGTTTTGCCATGGTAGCTGTAAAACGACAATAAAAGGGAGCCTCTTGGATGGAGTCAGGGTGCCTTCCCCAAGGTGCCTTCCCACCAAAGGGCCTTCCCGTGAATCATCATCCTGCCTACGCATCTTTCTTCATCGAAACAACAGTTTAGAGTGTGGTGGCGTGGCAGCTTCCCCGGTATCTGGATGAGGCTGTGTATTTAGACCCACTCCAGTCCAGTTTCAGACCTGGGTACAGCACGGAAACGGCATTGGTCGCGTTGGTGGATGATCTCTGGAGGGCTTGGGGTAGGGGTTATTCCTCTATCCTGGTCCTCTTAGATCTCTCAGCGGCTTTTGATACCATCGACCATGGTATCATGTGCACTGGTTGGAGGGACTGGGAGTGGGGGGCACCATTTTGTGGTGGTTCTCCTATCTCTCCAACCGGTCACAATCTGTGTTGACGGGGGCAGTGTTCAACCCCAAGGCACCTTGTTTGCGGGGTGCCACAAGGGTCGGTACTCTCGCCACTCCTGTTCAACATTTATGTAAAGCCGCTGGGTGAGATCATTCGTGGTTTTGGGGTGGAGTTCCATCAGTACGCTGATGACACTCAGCTGTACATCTCCACCCCAGACCATCCCAACGATGCCTTGGAAGTGATGTCCCAGTGCCTGGAGGCCGTGCGGATCTGGATGGGGAGAAACAGGCTTCGACTCAACCCTTCCAAGACCGAGTGGCTGTGGCTGCCGGCATCCCGGTATAGCCAGCTGGTGCCATCAGTGGCTATTGGGGGTGAATCATTGGCCCCCAGGGAAAGGGCTCGCAACTTGGGTGTCCTCCTGGTTGCACGGCTGTCTTTAGAGGAGCATACGACAGCCGTGGCCAGGGGGGCTTCCTATCAGGTTCGCCTGATACGCCAGTTGCGCCCCTTTCTAGACCGGGACTCCTTACGCACAATCACTCAAGCACTCGTCACTTCTCGTCTGGACTATTGTAACGCTCTCTACATGGGGCTCCCCTTGGGAGGCTCCAACTGGTGCAGAATGCGGCTGCGCGGGGGATTATGGGAGCGATGGGGCGCTCCCATGTGACACCTCTCCTGCGCGAGCTGCATTGGCTCCCGGTGGACTTCCGGGCACAGTTCAAGGTGTTGGTGACCACCTTTAGCCGAAATCATTAACGAATCTTTTTCATTAACGAAAAAGACAGAAAAACAAATATTGTACCTAGATTTTGAACTAGAGCTGCATAAAATCTTGGCTTACGTAGGTAGAACCTGGAGAATGAGAAATACACATAAAACCTACGAAAAAGAAAGAAAACATATATATATATATATACATATATATATATATATATGTATATGTATATATGTATACACACACACACAAACACTTTTTTTCTTTAACATCCATAGGTGCTTGGTGTATTGTCTGGGTCAATTTACTTTATAAATAATGATGATGATGATGATACTATTTACGCATACATAGTAATAATCTTTCAACTTGTAATATTTACGTATACATAGTAGTAATAATAATGTTTTGTATTATGTAGCAGTACACATAGTATTTTCCCAATTTCTAATTTCTACTTCTATTTTCTAACCATTAATAAAACAATTCTCAATCTGTCATCTCTTGCCCTTTCTAGTATTTTGACTCTTATTGACTTTTTAATGAATCTCACATGTTTCCTGGGACTTTATGTCTCCTCATCACTCATATTTAATCTAAGTATTTAATCTGTCTCCACGTCTACCTCTCACGTTCCAGTCTCAAGGGCACCCACCAATAATTTTTTCATCTCTTCTGGCAGATCTTCCTCTTTGTCCTCATCAGTGTTTTGACATCTTAAAAAATAAGCTGCCCTCTTCTTTTCAAAGTTATTCCTTTTTTTTCCAAATCTTTATCCGCTTGTATCAATTGCTGATTTATCTACTCTATTCTTTCCTCCACTCCTTCCAATTCCTCCTCTATTTTCTGGATTCTTTGTTCATTTTTTGTTGTCATTTGCTGAGAGTTTTCTAATCTCACATCTATGTCATGCATTTGTTTCTTCATCTCTATGATTCTTTATCATAGCTTCCTAGATATATTGAAACATCAATTGTATTTCTTTTGGAAATATATTTGTTTTTCCTTGTTGTGACATCTTAATTTGATTTAATGGGCAGGAAATTGCTCAATAATCCATCAAAATCCCAATGTCCCAGTTGTCCAGAACACCAAAGAGCCAATAAGAGAAGATTTTGTTCACTCCCGGAACCATTCCTCAGAATCAACTATATTTATAGTCCTCAGGATTTACCAATTTACTTCCTCAAAATTGTCCAAGTTTGTAAGTCTTGTTTAACTTTTATTCTTTCGCTATTCTATTTATAGTCCAGGATGGTCCATCAAGTTCCCTCATATCTCATTAATCCACCAGCGTCAGTTATTCAGCCTCAAGGGCAATTCAAGGCAGTTCCAAAAAGGACCGTATTGTTTACAATTCACACTACTTTGAAAATCTTCAAAAAGCTCACCATTTACTCCTAAACAGTCAGAAAGCAAATCTTATGGCTGCCTTTTTTTTCTCTTGTCTGCCAATAGTTGTTCTCCCTATTCTTTCTCTTTCCACTTGTACAGAATTCTATTTAAAATAGTCCATTGTCCCAGATGTTGTTTGCCTTTCTTCACTTTATTTTTCTTCTTATCAATCCTGGCTTCCTTTCAAGGTCTTTTCCAATTATATAATAGAATATCTTTTTTCACCAGTAGGTGTCATCCCAGTTCTAACAGTTTTAACTCAAAAGTTATAACAGCTGATTGTCAAACAGTCAAAAAGTTCATTTTTCTTTGTGGAATTTCTTCCAATAGTCAAATAATGTTATCTGCTAATTTAAATCACTTTTCACAATACTGTAAATTCCAGTCCGGTCCTTCTATATTAGTGATGGCGAACCTATGGCATGCATGCCAGAGATAGCATGCAGAGCCCTCTCTGTGGGCATGCATGCAGTCACCAGCTGCTCTTCCAGGTTCCATCACGCACATGCATGCTGGCCAACTGGTTTGGCGCACATGCGCACTGGCCAGCTTCTCTCTTCCTGGTTCTGGTGCATACGCACATGCGCATTCCAGTTTCAGCACTCAGTGCCAAAAAGGTTAACTATCACTGTTCTATATTTTAAAACTTAATAGTGTCCCATTAAAGTTTCATTTCTTTTTTGGGTCCGTAGTTTACTTCCGTATTAATTCACCACTTTCTCTACGTTTTGGATAACCTTTCTTTCAAAAATTATTTTATTTGGGGATAGGTAGAATAAGTAGAAGTTGAAACTCGTCTCACCCAGTTCCAATACTCTGTTCCCCAACAGCTTGTTAGTGCTTCTTCGGTTGTCCCAGCTTTGGTCTGGCCATAATGGTTGGACCATTATGGTTGGATCTTCTTCGTTGGTTGGAAGGGTGCCTCAGATCCAGCAGGAGAGCTGCCTTTCTCCCACGATTGACAAGGCTCCTCTCTTTTCTTTGTCACCCCTCCAGTGACTTTAACCCCTTGGGGCCTCCTCATGAAGAAGAATCCGTTGGCATTTGTGGAGCCCCTCTAGCCTCGACCATCTCACCCCGACGCCAAACTGGAAGTCGGGCAGAAAGTATGAGTTTATTTTGAGATGCTTTCCTTTCTCTTCCTTCTAACCTCTGACAAAAAGGAAATAGTTGGCCTTGTTGCCTAATTGAGAACTGAACTTGACTTGAATATGGTCCATCAGGATAGAAGGAATAAGTAGAAAAATCTGAGACTGTTAGGTCTACTTGAACATTTAATACAACAAGTGACAAAAATCAAAAATATCAGAAAAACAATTCCAACAAATACATTTTTCAACCACCCAAAAAATAATAATAGAAGCCTTGTGGAAACCAGCTCACAAAAATGGCATAATACTGAGTAGGCACCCTGAGTAAGAAACAACAAAGCAAAAGCCCTAATGTATCAATTAAAAAAAACCCCAAAATAATGCCAATTATGTCAAGATAGATAATCAAGAAGGAGTAAATTTCATTTTAAAAAATGATGGAAAAAGAGGCATCAACACATATTACAATATAAAACATAGCCTAAATTAAAATCTACAAAAACAACTAACTCTGGTAATAGTCATAACAACTAGAAGTATTTAGTGCAGAATCACCTATATACTTCCATAAAAAATCTAGGGCCATGTGGTTTCAAATACCAATTAGAGATACACAGGATACTTCAGTTGGTAGTATCCTAATGGCATTAACAATAATATGAGCATAGATTACAAGCAATGCAGAAATAAGGAGAAGGGCAATGCCAATTGAACAACCTCAAATCAGGCAAATACTATGTATAAGGTAACACTGTGTAAGCAGCAGGCCTAAACATCCAAAATTAACTATCCTTTGGAGCTGTTCTGGTTTTTCAATGCAGCAAAAGATGTTAAAAGTCCAATTTTAGTATGCATCCCAACAAAAATGATCAACATTTGGGGGGGACTTGTGATATACGCAAGAAGTATAGATCTTCTTGAGTCATCCTAGTGACTAAGAAATGAGATGCATCAAGAAAAAATGGGGCCATGAAAAGTTAAAGAACTCCCAACAAAAAAGGATGCACTCCATAGATATAAACACTCAGAAATTTGCCAACTTTAAACATACAGCAAGGTTAGAGGATTTTTGAATAAAAAAAATTAGCCTTCAAAGTCAATAGATGACCTTGGTGTAATATCAATCATCTAGTTGAGCAAATTCCATGCTTTGCAGCACCTCTGTGCTATGGAAATCCTTTTGTAGAAAGAAAATGTAAATACATGGTCAATTATCCCCACAAGTTACTACTCTCATAATCTGCGATACCCAGTCTTCCGCAGTATTCCCTGGAGAGTCACTTGCTGGGGTTTCTCTTAAGATGTAGCTTGTCTACAAATACATTTTAAATACATGGAACATCAACAATAAATACACATAAGCAATTAAATCATACAAGTACCATGTTTTCCCAAAAATAAGACAGGGTCATATTTTCTTTTGACCCCCCACAAATAAGGGCTTGGCCTTACTATCAGGGGGTCTTATTATTTTGGGGGGTGCAGGAGGCAGCAAGCATGGAACTGAATGTCTTGTTGCTGCTGTCACCTCCCTTCCCTGTTCTTTGCGCTGTCCGAGCCACCCAACACGTCCCACCCCACCCCAATGGCAACATGCTTCCCTTCCCTGCCGTCTCTTTATCGAGAGGGGTGGCAGGTGGGGTGGAGGAGAAACGAGATGTGTGGAGCGAGGCGTGGCTCCCCTTGCCATCGCTTCTCCCACCTCTTGGCAAGCATGACAGGGCTCCTACCCCTCGCTTAGCCACCTGCTAGTTTAGGGATGCAGTTTGGGGGTGGCAGGTAGGACGGGTGAGAAGCAGGACGTCCATCGTGTTCCTCGCCCTGGGGTCCAGGGAAACACGCTGTAAAAGAAAGCCTTATCGCGAGTTCAAGAAGTTTGATTGTGTTTCCCTGGACACAACAGCGAGGAAAGTGACAGAGCTTGAAAGGTGAGATCTGTGCCTTGCTTCTTGCCTGCCCCACCTGCCACCCCCAAATTGCATCCCTAAAGGGGGCAGGTGGCTAAGCAAGGGGCAGGAGCACTGCCATGTCCAGCGAGGGGGGAGAAAAGACGGCAAGGGAAGCCACGTCTTGCTCCCTGCATCTTGCTTCTCCCCCGCCCTTCCTGCCACCCCTCTTGATAAAAAGATGGTAGGGAAGGGAAGCAGCCAGGCTACTGTTAGGTGGGATAGGACGTGTTGGGCCGCTTGGTCGGTGCAAAGAACAGGGAGGGAAGGGCATGTGTCCCCCCTTCCCTACCCCGGCCTCACCTCAACTCATTTTGGTTGCACAGCAAGCAACCACAGGAAATGGCGGGACTGGCTGCACATGCATGTAACTAGTTGGTTGGGGGGGGGGCTTATTTTGCGGGCGTGGCTTATATTATCACATGCTGAAAAGCCCGATTGGGCTTATTATCCAGACATATCTTATTTTCGGAGAAACACGGTAGTTACATACATACAAATCAATACCCAAATGTCCACCATCCCACTGTTCCATGAAGCTAATATAGCATAAGTCCTAAGATAAAGTCAGTCCATTATATGGCAATGCAGTGATGCCAATCTTGTAGCTGAAATGGTAATCAGTCTGTTCACCATCTGTATTGATTAGCAGGAAAATGTAACCAAGTCCATTGTTGTACAGTTTTCAGTAGTGTGGACAACTCTTCCCAAAGTGGCTGTAGTTTCTCCTCAGAGGTTCCTATTAAAGCTGACTGAATCAAAAGACAATCACTGGTCATTAGTTCCAGGAAACCAGGGTTCTATTAGCACTCCCCACACATCTATTGGTATTTCCACTCAGATTCCATATTGATATTATCTGGCATTTTCTGTTCTGTTGCTATAGCTCTCAGTTTTGTATCCAATAGCAGGAAAACAGGTTCTTCCTTCCACACATGGGGTATGCAAACCTTGTTCCCTGGGGGTTTCAGTTGCATAAACTAGGTGAGATGCACGGCTCCCCTTGATTGACCCGTGGTCGGACAGACGACAAATCAGCTGTTTAAAAAAACTTACAAAAAATAATAAATGCCATAATTGATTTTATGTCTCCAGCCTCTGAATCTGGTAAGAATTTGGACATCAGCCTGTTGCCACAGGTGCCAGAGAAGTCACAGGTACAGTGAGTGCAAGCCACAGTTATGTTTATGTTTATTAAATTTCTATACCGCCCTTCTCCCGAAGGACTCAGGGCGGTGTATAGCCATATTAAAACAAACATATATCGATAAAATTTAAAAAAAACAATTATATATATATATAAAATTTGGCCCTTATGTTAAAAACTACAAACACCCAATTTAAAATTCATTTACTAAGCCAGCCCGGCCTGTAGAAACAAACGAGTCTTAAGGGCACGGCAAAAGGTGCGAAGGTCGGAGATCATGCGAATCTCCGGGGGCAGTTCATTCCAGAGGGCAGGTGCCCCCACAGAGAAGGCTCTCCCCCTGGGTGTTGCCAGTCGACATTGTTTGGCCGACGGCACCCTGAGGAGTCCCTCTCTATGGGAGCGTATTGGCCGGTGGGAGGCTATCAGTGGCAGAAGGCGTTCTTGAACATACCCAGGTCCTAAGCCATGGAGCACTTTAAAGGTGGTAACCAACACCTTGAATTGCACCCGGAAGACCGCCGGGAGCCAGTGCAGCTCGCGCAGGAGAGGTGTTACATGGGTGCACCGTGTCGCCCTCATAATCACCCGCACGGCCGCATTCTGGACCAGTTGGATCCTCTGGGTGCTCTTCAAGGGGAGCCCCATGTAGAGAGAATTACAGTAGTCCAGATGGGATGTGACGAGGGCGTGAGTGACCATGTGCAGGGCGCCCGGTCCAGAAAGGGACGCAACTGGCAAATCAGGCGAACCTGATAAAAAGCTCCCCTGGCCACAGCCGTCATAGGGTCTTCTAAAGACAGCCGCATATCCAGGAGAACACCCAAGTTGCGAGCCCTCTCTGAGGGGGCCAAGATCTCACTCCCAATAGCCAGCGATGGAGCTAGCTGGCTATATCGGGATGCTGGGAGCCATAGCCACTCAGTCTTGGAAGGGTTGACTCTGAGCTTGTTTCTCCCCATCCAGATCCGCACAGCCTCCAGGCACCAGGACATCACGTCAAGGGCATCATTGGGGTGGTCCGGGGTGGAAATGTACAGCTGAGTATCATCAGCCTACTGATGGAACTTCACCCCAAAACCACGGGTGATCTCACCCAGTAGCTTCACATAAATGTTGAACAGAAGGGGCGAGAGGACCGGCCCTTGCAGCACCCCACAAACAAGGCACCTCGAGGTCGATCTCTGTCCCCCTGCCAACACAAACTGCATACGGTTGGAGAGGAAGGAGGAGAACCACTGCAACACGGTGCCCCCCCACTTCCAACCCCTCCAATCAGCGCAGCATGATACCATGGTCGATGGTATCAAAAGCCGCTGAGAGGTCTAATAGGACCAAGACAGAGGAACAGCCCCTGTCCCGAGCCCTCCAGAAATCATCAACCAATGTGACGAATGCCATTTCCGTGCTGTACCCCACCCTGAAGCCCGACTGGTACGGATCTAGATAGACAGCTTCATCCAGGTACTGGGGGAGTTGTCGCGCCACCACACTCTCAACCTTCGCCACAAAGCAAAGGTTGGAGAAAGGATGATAGTTCGCTAATATAGCCGGGTCCAGGGAAGGCTTCTTGAGGAGGGGCCTCACTACCGCCTCAGTTCATCAGAACCTGAAGTGTCCACCTTCCTTTTGCCATGATTCTACATATTCCTTTTACCTTGTTGGCAAAATACCTGTAATGGTTCAATGTCAAAGTCCAAACAGATTAATTCACTGTTAGGGATGGAAAAAAAATCCAAACTTAGTTGAATTTAACTAGCCATAGTTGGCCCTTGAATCCTGTTAGATTTAAGTACATAACCATGCAACGTAAGACAAAGATGCTAGGCAGACTTTTCCTCTCCTCTTAGTAAGAGATTGGCATATCAGCATAACTGCAGAGCAGGCTCCCATGCTGTGATAGGACTATATGCAGCTGCCTATAGCTAAGGCAAGACTGGGAGTGGCCATTACTTGAACTGCAAAAGTATTTAATACTTTCCAATTTTTTGATAATTTTCCAGAATAAGATCTTATAAAGCTGGGAAGCTATATGAGAACATATTGAGAGATATGTGGTACCTCGCTCAATAGTAGTAACTGTGAGAGGGATCTTGGAGTCCTAGTGGACAACCATTTAAATATGAGCCAGCAGTGTACAGCAGCTGCCAAAAAAGCCAACACAGTTCTAGGCTGCATAAACAGGGATAGAATCAAGATCATGTGAAGTGTTAATACCACTTTATAATGCCTTGGTAAGGCCACACTTGGAATACTGCATTCAGTTTTGGTCGTCATGATGTAAAAAGGATGTGAAGACTCTAGAAAGAGTGCAGAGAAGAGCAACAAAGATGATTTGGGGACTGGAGGCTAAAACATGAAGAAAGTTTGCAGGAACTGGATATGTCTAGTTTAATGAAAAGATGGACTAGGGGAGACATGATAGCAGTGTTCCAATATCTCAGGGGCTGCCTCAAACAAGAGGAAGTGAAGCTATTCTCCAAAGCACCTGAGGGTAGGACAAGAAGCAATGGTGGAAATTAATCAAGGAGAGAAGCAACTTAGAACTAAGGAGAAATTTCCTGACAGTTAGAACAATTAATCAGTGGAACAACTTGCCTCCAGAAGTTATGAATGCTCCAACACTGGAAGATTTTAAGAAGATGTTGGATAAACATTTGTCTGAAGCAGTGTAGGGTTTCCTGCCTAAGCAGGGGGTTGAACTAGAAAACCTCCAAGGTCCCTTCCAACTAATATTATATTATTATATTATATTATATTATATTATATTATATATTATATATTATATATTATATTATATTATATTATATTATATTATATTATATTTATTATATTATATTATATTATATTATTATAGATAGACTATACTTGTCCACGGAGGCTCTATCAAAGATTGTCAAATTTTACGTACTCCTCTCCCCTTTCACCCTGATTAGATGCCATGGGTTTTTTTTCGGATTTGACATTGAAATATTTATTAAAAATTAATCCAGATAAATTCTACTCAAATATTTCTCATATAGCATTTTTAACCACAAGTTTGAATTCTTACAACTTCTTATAGTTTCATTTCTCCCCCAGGCTGTATTTGATTTGGCCGTAATAGTATAATAGATTAGATGCCATGTTAAGGGGGAAAATATAACTCAGTAAACGTGTTGTAAATGACACATTCAGGATTTTAAAAGATAAAGCATACAGGCTTCACTGATCAGCAATGAGCCAACATTGCTGCCTAAGAAGGTCTTAGACCGAGAGAGGCCACTGTTCCTCAGACGGCCGGCTGTGAGTCCCTCCTTGTGAAATGGGGACATGGGGTTCAGATGGGTTTGCTGATCATGTACCTGGCTCCCTGCCACGTGGCAGCAGCCCTGCCCGAGCTACTCAACGTCATTGCAGCGGTGGCGGTTGATACCCCCAGACTTATGGTCATGGGGGACTTCAACCTGCCATCTGTGGGTGAGGCGTCTGAAGTGGCTTGGGAGTTCATGGCTTCCATGACAGCTATGGACCTGACCCAACTAATTCATGGCCCCACCCACAGGGGGGGAAACACGCTGGACCTAATTTTCGTCTCTGGACAGTGGTTGAGTGATCTTGAAATAGGGGATATAGTCACCGAGCCCTTGTCATGGTCGGATCACTCCTTCGTCTTGATCTTCGGACTGCTGCACCTCGCCGCAGGGAGGCGGAGCCGGTTAGATGGTTCTGCCCCAGGCACCTGATGGAATCTGAGAGGTTCCAAATGGAGCTTGGGCCATTCCCTGAGGCTCTGGCTCATGCCTCGACTGGAGACCTAGTGCCCGCCTGGGATAGGGTGGCTGCTGGAGCTCTGGATTGGGTCGTGCCTTTGCGGCCTCTGACCTGGTGCCGATCTCACCTGGCTCCTCGGTTTACTGTGGAGTTGAGGGAGATGACTCGCCAGAAAAGACATCTAGAGAGTCTTTAGAGGGCCAGCCGTTCTGAATCTGACCAGACACTGGTAAGATCTCATATTAAGAATTATTTAGTGGCGATAAAAGCAGCAAAATGTAACTATTTTGCTGCTCTTATTGCATCATCAGATAACTGCCTGGCCGCCCTGTTTAGGGTGACCCGCTCCCTGCTCCACCAGAGAGTGCGGGAGGTCCCCTTAGAGGGTAGAGCTGAGGATTTTGTACAGTATCTGCATGACAAAATCACTCCGATTCGGGAAAACCTGGACTCTGACTGGGTGGTCTCGGGGGAGGTGACTGGGGCGGGTCTTGTGAACATTATCTGGGATGAGTTTGATCCTGTGGCTCCTGATGATGTGGACAGGATTCTGGGTGGACTGAACGCGACCACATGTTTGTTGGACCCGTGTCCCTCCTGGTTAGTGCTGGCTTCTCGCGAGGTGTCACGAGGCTGGCTCCAGGGGATTATAAATGCTTCATTGGGTGAGGGTGTCTCCCCCGCCACCTTGAAAGAGGCGGTGGTGAGGCCTCTCCTCAAGAAATGGGCCTGTTTCCTGCCTCAGGAGGACCTCCGGAGCCTGGGGGAGGCCGTTTTTGCCCTCCTGGAGGCTTGAGGAAAGCCTTTGGGGCCTGGGGAGGGTGAAAATGCCCCCCCCATGGTGCAGGAGACCAAGTAGGCCATGCCCCCATGGCCATGCCCACCCAGCAACCGGGCAGTGAACCGGTTACTGAAATTTTTCAATCCCATCCCTGGAGATTAACTAGTACCTACCTATTCCCCACTGCTTTAAGCCAAGTCAAGAAGCCCAATTTTTAATTTGTTGGCTGGCCAAACATGTCAACATTTTTTTTCTTTTCTTTCATTTTTGTTTTGTTTTAAGCTGCGGCTGCCTAATTGGAATTATATACGAGTAAATAATTTTTTATGTAAACATATTCAAAGGTACCTTCAGGTGACCATACATGTGCACACAATTTTAACAAGCCTTATCTCCTTTTCTATTCAATTTAATTCAATTCAATTCCAGTCCTGCTAACATCAAGGAAATTATCATAGAGACACATCAACAAAACAGAAGTCACATCCAAATTATCTGAATATTCAATATTCCAACTTCCCATTCAGACACGCTAAGCTTACATGTTCATGGAAAGAACAACAAAACTTTACTTTCTTCATGGCTTTCCATGTCAAGTGGGTCCAAATTGTTTTATGATCCAGGAGATTTATGTCTCTCCAGGATCAACTAATGAACTTTACTTCGTTCATTAGAATATCAATAGATTCAGAAGATTTACCTCTCTCTAATATCTCTGTTTGCCTCCTGGGTTCCAGTTAAACCCTGCTGAGCACTAGGCAACATACCATCGTAACAACCAGCTTGTCCCTCATCATCAGGAGGTAAGACCCAAATGATCTGCCACCCTTCCTTCTTTTCTTGTCTTTCTCTTTGTCTTTCCTTTTTCCCAACAAGAACCTGCTTGCCATTGTTCTTCTTGCCTGAATGTAAACCAAGAATCCTGCCAACTATGCCAATTATGTCATAAAATTGAATTCAAGCTTTTTAAAATAGAGTTATCTAGTAGTTTTTTTTAATTTTTGTGTTATTCGGACAAAAAGCAAAACAACTGTGCAACTAAGCTTAATTAGTTCCTTTACATTTGTACATAAACTTGTCTAATTTCAAAGTTATCTTATTACAATAAGCTGTGCCCAGCAAACAAGAAACTTTCTGATCAATCGATCTGCTGTTATATTCTGTGCTTTCACCCATCTAGCTTCTGACATTGGATATCCCTTCAACTGTACTAGGTATTGGAGTTTTCCTATGTATAACCTGGAATCCAGGATCCTTTTAACATCTTAATGTGTCTCCCCTATCACTATGATTGGACCTGGAGCTATCCTGGCTATTGACCCTACCACCGACTTAAGCAAACTGCAGACATGGCAATTTTAACTCCATTGTCACTGGGTTTATGATTTTCACTATGGAGAAAGGCCCTATAAATTTTGGACCCAGCTTTCAGCAGGGCAGCTTCAGCTTCAGCTTCAGGTACTTTGTGGATAGATACACTTTGTCTCCAATGTGAAACAGTCTCTGGGGTGACCGCCTTTGGCATCACTTTGAACTGGAAGCTCCCTAACAGGCAATTGAAAGCGGTTTTTTCAGTAGTTGCCCTCTTTGATCCTCACTCTATAGTACACCTCCCTCAGGTCTAGTTTGGTGAAGATCTTCCCCTTGGCCAAGTGATCTAAAATGTCCTTCATTAGGAGAAGGGGGCAATGGTGGGATTCAGATAATTTAATAACCAGTTCTCTGCCCTAATGACCAGCTGAGTGAGCGTGGCCATGGTGGGCATGGCCAGGGGGTGTGACAGGCAGCCCTCCTAGTAGCAAAAGCAGGCTGTGGGGGCCGTGCCATGCCCCTGCCCAGCGTTCTGGGCCTAGTAGGCCTCCCTGCACTTACCTGGGAGCCAAAACGGGGCACGTGGGGACTTCCGGAAGGGATGGGGAGGGGATGGGCCACCCAGCAATTTAACAACCAGTTCAGCCTAAGTGGTGCGAACTGGCTGAATTCTACCACTGGAAGGGGGTACCGTACTTTTCGGACTATAAGACGCACCAAGATTTCGAAGAGGTAAACAAACAAAAAAAAGTTTTTGCCTTCCCCAACCCCTAGGAACACTCTGCAAAAAATGGGGCTGTTTTTCACAAAAATTAGATGCACAGAGAGTTTGGGAGGCCTGCAGAATGCTCCTGGTGGCTGGGGAGGGCAAAAACGTGATGAATGGGTGGTTTGGGAGGCCAAAAACAGGCCAGTTTTTTGCAAAAATGACCCCTTTTTGTAAAAATGGGGCACAAAGAGGGTTTGGGAGGCCTGCAGAATGCTCCTGGGGGCTGGGGAGGGTAAAAATGCAACATGTGCGTGGTTTAGGAGGTCAAAATGGGCCCATTTTTGCAAAAATGGGGTATGCAGAAGGTTTAGGATGCCTGCAGAGTGCTCCTGGTGGCTGGGGAGGGCAAAAACACAACATGTGGGTGATTTGGGAGACCATAACAGTCTCTGTGAAAATAAGGAAGTCATCCAGGTACACAAGGACTGCCGTGTACATTAATTACGGAATTAATGCCATGTGCATGGACAACACCTACCCCCTCCCCAGTGGTGAAATCCAACTTTTTTTACTACCGGTTCTATGGGCGTGGCTTGGTGGGCATGATGTGGCTTGGTGGACGT
Organism: Ptyas mucosa; assembly: GCA_012654045.1. NCBI lineage: Eukaryota > Metazoa > Chordata > Lepidosauria > Squamata > Colubridae > Ptyas > Ptyas mucosa. Next base: position 6,155,239 of record WNWU01000064.1, on the reverse strand, counting down.
GGCTTGGTTGGCATGGCAGAGGAAGGATACTGCAAATCTCCATTCCCACCCCACTCCTGGGGGAAGGATGTTTGCAAAATCTCCATTCCCACCGCACTCTGGAGCCAGCCAGAGGTGGCATTTGTCGGTTCTCCGAACTACTCAAAACTTCCGCTACCAGTTCTCCAAACTGCTCAAAATTTCCACTACCGGTTCTCCAGAACCTGTTAGAACCTGCTGGATTTCACCCCTGCCCTGCCCCTCCCCCTCATGAAGGACATGCTAAGCCACTTAGCCAAGGGCAAGTTGTTTACTAAACTGGACTTGAGAGAAGTTGTCAGCCTCCACCTTTTGCTGCTTTGGCTGCCATGGTAACGGGGGAGGGGACTAGCATGGGGGGATGAAAGCGTGCTGGAGAGAAGAAACGAAAGTGAGACTTAAGCTACTATGCTGCATCTTTGAAGCTGCTATCGGGTCAACGGTCAGTGGCATTCCTGATTGATGACACTGTCAGACGTGTGCTCCCAACTGACCTCTGGGAGACCTTTAGATTGGATGATTTACAATGGACAGTGGGAGGGAATGTTTTCTATCTGTAATTTTTGCGCTTTTGCCTCAGATTCTGCTTTTCCTTGGTTGCAATCACTTCATTTTCTAGTAAAAGTACCTTTCTCTATAAACAATGGAGTTTGGGTCATTCTTTCCTGGACTTTGAAGGAAGCATACCTGACATTAAGCAGAATTTCAATTCTCCAGCCATCCCGGATAACTACCGAGGGGGTTGAACCCAAAGAATGTCTGATCAAGAGAGTGATGAAGATCAGATGGGTGCTTCTGGCTCTACGATGATTTCACTTCAAGCAGAGAAAGAAGCTGTGGAATGGATAGAAAAAAATTTGGTTGGGAGAGGAGCCAGAGAAAGCCAGATGGTCGAGGGGAGTAGGAAGGTTGCCAGACCTGGAGAGGACTCCCCAAGGAGTAACCAGCTCCAGATCACGTAAGGGAGAGGCTGCGTGGATGCAAGAGCAAAAGGAGAGCCTCATGATTGCTCAAGCCATGCAAGTCCTCCGCGATGCAGAAGAAAGCCGAAAAAACCGTGAATCGTATGTATTCTCCTGGGGGGAAGGGAGGAGACAACCCCGGGGTGGATTCAAAGGACACTGCTTGTGGGGGAGAGGAAGAAGAAGCTGGGGAAGGAACCTCTGAAGCCTCTGGCACCCAAGCGAGGGATGCAGCAGCCCAGGGCCCCCCAGCACTGCCGGCTCCACCCCGGAGATGGAAAAAAACAAAAATTCCCTCCCTAACTGACAAGTATGGAGGAAATCCGAAAACCCTGGGGGTTTTTCTGACTCAGGTGTGGAATCACATGCAGGACTGGGGGGGGGGGGGCTACTTGTTGGATGCGGCGCAAGTGAGATGCATCATGAATGCCCTAGAGGGAGTGGCAGCTGAATGGATGGTGGTCCTCCACAATAACAACTCCCCCTTGCTGAGAAATTACAACCTATTCATGGGGGCTCTGAGAAGACAGTTTGAGGACCACCTAGCCAAAGGGAAGGCGAGACTCCGAATGAAGGGGATTCAGCAGGGCTGGAGATCGGTGGCAGAGTACAACCAAGAGTTTCATGAGCTGGCACCTTTCAGGGCAGGGTGGTCAGAGGTGGCCCTACTGGAGAGTTATAAAGATGGGTTAAACAAAGACATCTACAAATATTATAGAGCATGGGGGGTCCCTGAAGATCTGCAGAGCTGGTACATAGTAGCTGAAGACATGGAAATCGATCTGGCCTGAAACCGACTCCGTGGGGCCCATGCAGGGGATTCGTCATCCTCCCACTACCGCAAAGGCGTGCCAAAGACAGCCGGGGGGGAAGACGGCGTTCAAGCCCAAGCCGAAGTCCTTCACGTGCTTCAAATGTGGAAAGGAAGGGCACCGGGCCGCGGTATGTTTCTCCAAGCCAGTGCCAAAAGCCACCAGCTTGGGAGCCAAGAGGACCGACAAAGCACCTGCAAAACCCCACGAGGCCACCCTGAAAGGAGAAGTCGTTGAGTTCACTCCCTGAAACCAGGGTGAGTTGGGAACTCTGACCATCGCAGACAACAGTGAGACTGACACCGACTCTGATGACGATGACCTGGTGAGTCACACAGAGGGCCCCATGTTCATCCCGGTAGAACTAAGAGTGCCGGTCACTGGGGCCCACGGGCAGATGCCAGCCCTCCTAGACTCTGGGTGCACTAGATGCATAATCAGCCCAAAAGTGATGGAAAAGATGGGCCTGAGGCTAAAAACATTAAAGAGGCCCATGGCCTTCTGTCAGTTAGATGGATCGATGGCAGGAGGGGGCCCAGCCAGTTTTGTGACTGAACCCATTGAGATGCAATTGGGGGATCATTTAGAGACTCAGTTTTATTGTGGCCCCTGGCATGGAGCGACCCCTCATACTTGGACTCCCTTGGCTCCGAAAATGGAATCCACGGGTTAACTGGAGGACGGGGGTTTTGTGCATCTGCACTGAGAAGCCAGGGCACAGAGGGAAGAAACCCCCCTGGAGGACGGTGTAGAAAATGAGGGAGCGGAGATGGCAGTAGATCACATTGAGGGGGAGGAAAAAAATCCTAAGGAGTATTGGGATCTTCGGGAGGTCTTCAGTGAAAAGGGCTCGGATGTGCTGCCCCCCCACAGAGTTACGGACTGTACCATTGAAATACTCCCTGGGATAAAGCTCCCTAAGCCAAAAATCTACCCCCTGACCCCTCAAGAACTGGGGGAGTTACGAAAGTTCATTGACAAAAACCTAGAATGGGGTTTTATCCAATCAGCTAGACCAAGGGTGGCGTCGGCGGTACTGTTCCGAGAAAAGAAAGATGGCTCCTTTCTTCTAGTAGTTGATTATAGGAACCTGAACACCATTTGCGTGGAAAATGACTACCCTCTGCCGCTCATGAAGGACATGCTAGCCCACCTAGGAAAGGGGAAGATCTTCACCAAACTTGATTTATGAGAGGCATACTACAGAGTGCAAATTAAGGAAGGGGATGAATGGAAAACAGCATTTACCTGCCACTGGGATGTTTCCAGTTTCGAGTGCTCCCTTTTGGTCTACAAGGAGCCCCTGCTGTGTTCATGCAATTGATTAATGAAGTACTGCATGAGCACCTGTATAAGGGGGTGCTGGTCTATTTGGTGACATTCTTATCTACTCTGAGAACATGGACAACCATGTGAAATTGGTGCAAACTATCCTGAAAAAACTCAGGGCTGCTGAACTATATGCCAAGCTCTCCAACTGTGAATTCCACCAAAGCAAAATTGACTATCTTGGATATCGCATATCGCATGAGGGAATAGAGATGGATCCTGGAAAAGTCCGGGCTGTATTGGAATGGGCCGCACCACACATCCTGCAAACAACTACAGAGTTTCCTGGGATTTGCTAATTTCTATAGACAGTTCATCTCCTCGTTCGCAAAAATCATGCTACCAATAACAAATCTCCTGAAAACAAAAGGTGAAGTAAAACCAAAGCCTTCCCGGGCCCTTGAGTGGACTATGGACTGTCAGGCGGCATTTGAAAAGCTGAAACGGTTGTTTGCTGCTGAACCAGTCCTCAAACATGTGGACATGGAAGAGCCTTTTGTAGTACAGGCTGACGCTAGCGACGTAGCAGTAGGAGCAGTACTTCTGCAAAAGAATGCAGAAGGGAAATTACAGCCCTGTGCCTATACATCCCGTAAATTGTCAGAGACCAAAAGAAAATGGGCCATATGGGAGAAGGAAGCTTTTGCAGTATGCTGGGCACTGTTAACATGGAGACAATTTCTTGACTTCCGGTGGGATCACGACATCGCCGGACGCTTCTTTTTGACGCGCCAACCCAGGGCTCCGTAGAACCGCAAGAACAGCGACTATCAGCTGTCTTGCGGTTTGGAAACTTTCCTCCTGGTAAGAGGGGGGAAAGTGAGTAGACAGGTGGGGTAGAGCTCCCTAAGAGTGCCAGATTTTACCCATAATCTGGCGCTCAAAGATGAGAGCTCCCCGCTAAGCCTGTCAGTACTCCGGACCCTGGATGTCTCTGCTTTGCAGAGCTAGATGTCGTGACTATCCCAGCAACCAACTTTAAATAAATATTTTTGAATCGAGCTGGCGGAGCACAAGCAGCAAGAATAAAACAGCAAGTATTTTTTTTCTTTTTTAACTCCAAAGATTTACCTTCTTTAAAAGATTTTTTTTATGCAGAGAAAGTGAAAGCAAGATGGTGTTTGAGTTTCAACGGGGCGTGAAGAAGTGAAAGTTAAAAGCAATTATTGACAAGCCCCTGTTTGAAACGTAAAACTCTATTCTGAAAAGTGGATTAACCAAGAAAGGAAGTAATTATAATAATTGAAGCAGTAATATAAATTATAAATTGCAAAGGGTCTTTTTTTCTTTTTGATATTTTTTTTCCTGTCCTTTTGGAAGGGAAAGATGAAGGGGGGCAAGATGGCTGGTCTTTTTGAAAGCAAAGAAAGCAAAGAAGGGTTAATTAACCCTCATATAGGGTCTGATCTTGAGGAAGCTTTGAGCTCAATTACCTCTGCTTTATTGGAAAAAATTGATACTATATTTCAAGCTTTTCAAGCTGGAAACAATGAAATACATGGAAATACTGAGTTGCAATCTAGCAGTGGGGATTGATTGAAGAGCTGGGAGAAGGAAAAGAACAACAACAGCCTACAGTATTTTCGGAGAGTAAGATGGATGCTTTGCAGAATAAGGAGCAAGAAATTTTGGGAGCTGATGAGACTTTGGCCATACAAATTCTTTGTCACAAAGTCCAACCTGCACTTAAAGAGCTGCTTTCAGAAGAAGTTATACTTTTGCAAAAATTTTATAACATGCAATCCCAAAAAATGCAAGATTATATTGGAGTTAAAAAAGACAGAGGAATCAGAGTGAAGATAAGAGTTCGTAAAAAGGAGAAGAAGAAAGACTGGAGACAAGGAAAATAACCCTGGTTGATGAGATGATGGTCCTTAAAAAGTATTGTTTAAGTGCTTAAAGATTTTTGAACTTTTGGAAGATAACATCCAACAGCTTAATGCCAGTTAACTAAGTGATGAGCGACGATGAGGAGGTAACCCATAGCTGTATTGGAATATTTTGAGAAGAATAAACAGATCACTGCAATGCTGGTGTGTTGGGTTGTGAAATAAGCCTTGACCTGAGTGATTTGGAATATTTTATTAAGGACTGTAATAAATTTGGACTTAATTGTAATTGCAGAAGTTTTAATGAATATAGTAAATTGGAGTTTTCTGTTTGAAGGTAATAAATATAAGGCAAAAGGACTATGGGCCTAGGGCAATTGCAGCTGATCTGGCGGTTTCCCTAATACGTCTGATGAACTTATTAATATAATTTTTGGCTGGATTTGATGGATATTATTTGACATACAATTATAAAGTCACTCGGGGGGGTTTATATAAAGAAGCAATTTTTATTTAGGTGGGTAGACGCAAATGAAGACATTCTACATGCTGTTGGAAGATGTGAACGTAAGAAGATTAACAACTGGTTTAATCTAGTATGAAGAATTTAAATGTTTGATGTAGCTATTAAATGATGTTTTTAGTTGATTTGTTAATATGTACTGATAAATTAATAAGAGGTTTGATTACTACTTTTTAGTTAGAAAATGTTTTTTTTTAAAGTGTTTTAACTATAATTGGACCTTAATGGTTTAAAATTGGAGGATGGAAGAGTTTATATAATATTTTACTTTAAATTTGGGGGTTTTGAATGAGGTTTTTTTTTGTTTTCAATGAAAGAAGTTATAAAATATCTTGTTAAACTGTATAGATTTAATAATCTGCTAAGTATGTATTAGTTAAATTGAGTAATGATAGGTTTGATTAGGTAATATTTAACTGTTTTATTAACTGCTGTAATTATAAATGGATACTAATTCTGTTAAATTAGATGGAATAAGAAGAAAGGAGACTTGCTTTCCTTTTATTTACTTGTTTAATGATTATGATAAGTGAGAGATGGAGTTGAATTTAGGGGATTCAAGCTGTATTTTATATTTTGTATTTGCTCTGGGAAGTCGGGGGTGGTGGTTGGGGAGGGGGGGAAATGTATGTAAAACTCTTAAAACTTTTTCAATAATAAAAAAAAACATGGAGACAATTTCTTGAAGGAGCTAAGCATCCCTTTGAAGTTTGGACTGACCATAAAAACCTGGAGGCTTTGAAAACACCGCGTAAGCTGTCACCAAAGCAAGTTTGCTGGGCTCAGCACTTCAAACATTTTGATTTCACTCTACGGTACCTTCCTGGTGGGAAGAACTTAATGGCAGATGCACTTTCCCGATTGCCTCAATACAACAGTACCAAGGATGAAGTAGTTTGCCCGATCATCCCTTCGACCCAACTGGCAGCACCAGTGATTACCCGAGCACAGGCGAGGGGTGATCCAGCCCTATCGGGCGATTTGCTTCAGAAACTACAGGAAGCTCTGGAAACTGACAAGTGGTTTCGAACCCACTCAAATGAATGTACACTTCGTGATCGACTAGCTTGGGTGGGAGCCAAATTGTGTGTTCCTGCCAGTTTGAGAGTAATAGTGTTGCAGCACGCTCATGACGCCAAGGTGGTGGGACACTTTGGATTTGTCAAAACTCTACATATTGTTAAAAGACAATTTTGGTGGCCTTCACTCAAAAAAGGACATAGAGGCATATGTAACCAGCTGCCCAGTGTGTGCTTCAGCTAAGAGGCCTCCGGGGAAGCCACCTGGTCTACTTCAGAGTGTGGCAAGGCCAAATGCCCCTTGGAAAGAGATATCCATGGATTTTATTCTAGACCTGCCGGATAGTGGGGGGTGCACAGTCATATGGGCAGTAACTGATTTGTTTTCCAAACAAGTGCATTTCATCCCATGTCCTAAGATCCCTTCAGCTAAAACACTTGCAAAAATGTTTATCCAACATGTGTATAGGTTACATGGTGCTCCGAAATGTATAATCTCGGACAGGGGTGTACAATTTATCTCCAACTTTTGGAAGGAATTCCTGATGTTGATAGGCTCTGCCCACAGGGGTTAAGCTCCGCCCACCCACCCCCAGTCAAATGGGGCTTGTGAGAGAACCAGTTCTGTGTATCTGAGATGTTATATAAACTATCAACAAGATAACTGGGTGGAGTTTGTGGAGATGGTGTATAATAACTCCATACATAGCAGCACAGGGTTCACTCCGTTCAAGGTGGCTTCTGGCCAAGAGTTTGTGCCAATCCCAGAGCTACCTCAAGATAACCCACAAAACCCCTCTTTAATTGATTGGATCGAACAGTTACGAGGGACTTGGGCAGTAACCAGAAAAGCTCTAGACAAAGCACATCGAGCACATAAAGCCTAATCCGACAAAAAGAGGTGTCTGGTTCATGCTTATAAAATGGGGGACATGGTTTACCTTTCTACCAAATATTTACAAACTCCCCAAAAATCAAAAAAGCTTGGACCCAAGTTTGTGGGCCCTTTCCCAATTACCCGAGTCATTAATCCAGTTACGGTTGAATTGGAATTGCCAAAAAATTTGCGACGTATTCACCCCGTGTTTCATGTCAGCTTGTTGAAACTGGAACATTCATCCCCTTTACGTCTGGACCAAGAACCTCCTCCCGTCCCCATACTGATTGAAGGGCAACAACATTTTGAGGTTAAGGAGATCTTGGATTCCAGGAAGCATCGTGGTAAAGTGCAGTATCTGGTGGCCTGGAAACATTTCCCATTATCTAAAGCTGAATGGGTGAACAAACGTAATGTCCGGGCACCAAAGAAAGTACAGTTGTTTCACACCAAATATCCTGATAAACCCTAATTTATATATATGTGGATTGTATTGTGTTGTTACCTCCTTTCTCCTCTCTTTCAGGAATAAGGGTTTCCTCTCTTCTGGAGGGTGGCCAAATGTCAGCCTCCACCTTTTGCTGCTTTGGCTGCCATGGTAACGGGGGGAGGGCTAGCATGGGGGGGAAACGTGCTGGAGAGAAGAAACGAAAGTAAGACTTAAGCTACTGTGCTGCATCTTTGAAGCTGCTATCGGGTCAACGGTCGTGGCATTCCTGATTGATGACACTGCCAGACGTGTGCTCCCACCTGACCTCTGGGAGACCTTTGGATTGGATGATTTATGATGGACAGTGGGAGGGAATGTTTTCTATCTGTAATTTTCGCACTTTTGCCTCAGATTCTGCTTTTCCTTGGTTGCAATCACTTCATTTTCTAGTAAAAGTACCTTTCTCTATAACAATGGAGTTTGGGTCATTCTTTCCTGGACTTTGAAGGAAGCATACCTGACTACTATTGCATACAAATCAGAGAAGGAAATGAGTAGAAGACAGCCTTTAACTATCCACTTGGCAGCTTCCAATTCAAAGGAGCCGGAGTGGCATAGGAGGCTAATGCCTCCTACAAGGCAGCATTTAACATCCAGCTGCCTGCACTTACTGTAAGTTTGAATCTCACCAGGCTCAAGGTAGACTTAGCCTTCCATCCTTTCTAAGGTGGGTAAAATGAGAACCCGGTTTGTGGGGGCAATAAGCTGACTTTGTATAAAATATACAAAAGTATGAAGGCTATTGCTTAACACATTGTAAGCCACCCTGAGTCTCCGGAGAAGGGCGGCATATAAATAAGAATAAAAAATAAAATAAAAGTCATGCCATTTGGCCTGCAGGGAGCCCCAGCAGTCTTCATGCAGCCTACGCAGTCCACTGGGCTCTCCTCTTCTGGAGGCATTTTCTGGAAGAGGTGAAATGCCCTTCGAGGTCTGGACTGATCATAAAAAACTCAAAGCCCTAAAACCCCCCAGAAAACTATCTCCAAAACAAATCTGCTGGGCACAGTACTTCAGATAGTTTAAATTCAAGCTGAAGTACCTCCCAGTGGGAAAACATCTACTAGCTGATGCCCTATTGAGAAAACCCCAATTCAATAGTTGCATGGAAGAAGTCGTCCACGCCATCATTTCCCCCCTCACAATCAGCCGTACAAGTCACCACTAGAGGTCAAAACAGACAACAACCTGATCCCAGCCGAGACAAGCTGATGGCAGTACTGAAAACAGCTTCCAACCGGCCCATGGCTCATAGATAATAGGGATATCTTGATCATGAGAGATGGACTCGCTTGGAAGGGCTTGAAACTGGAAGTACTACAGCGCAGCCATGATTCCAGATTGGCTGGCCATTTCGGATTCTTTAAAACCCTGCACCTGGGCAGGAGACAATTTTGGTGGCCAAAATTGAAAGCTGATGTAGAGGACTACATGAATAGCTGTTCCACATGTGCTGCCATAAAAATGAGACCAGGTAAATCTCCTGGGCTCCTCTAGCAAGTAACCAGCCCCAGCCGATCCTGGGAGGAAATTGCAATGGACTTCATAGTTGCACTCCCAGAGATGAGGGGGAATACAGTCATTTGGACAGTAACCGACTTATTTTCAAAGCAAGCCCACTTCACAGCCTGTTCCGGATTACCATCAGCGAAGAAACTGGCGAAGTTGTTCATCAAACAGATTTACCCATTGTACAGAACTCCCTGCCAGTTATCTCAGACCGAGGAGTCCAATTCACAGCTAAGTTTTGGACAGAGTTCCTGAGATCGGTAGGATCAACACAAGGACTTAGCTCGGCTTTCCATCTGAGTATGAATGGATCTGTGGAACAAGCAAACGCAATGATGGAACAATATATGCTATGTGGATTATCAGCAAGAGAACTGGGCGGACCTGCTGCCATTTGCAGAAGTGGCTTACAACAACTCCATGTACAGCAGCACCAGATTAACCCCCTTCCAGGTCACCAGTGGCATAGACTTTGTACCCATGCCCGAACTGCCCAGAGAACCCCCCTCCTCCATGACCTGAGTGGATGGAGTCACTGAGTAAGGGTGGGAGAACACTAAAAAAGTGCTAGCAGAGGCCACTGAGGCATATAAAAAGCAAGCGGACAAACACCAATCTCTTCAACCTCCCTTCCATGTGGGAGATCGGGTTTATCTATTGACCAAATACATAAGACTAAAGCTGCCTAGTAAGAAGCTAGGAACTAAGTTTTTAGGTCCATTCCCAGTAACAGTTCAGCTTAACCTCCCCTGCATTCTAGGGAAAGTGCATCCCGTTTTTCACTGCAGTCTGCTGAAGCCAGCCATAGGGTCCAGATTAAGACTGCAGGCTCAAACTCCCCCCCCCCCACTACCCTCCAAGCCTATATTGGTGCAAGAGGAAACCCATTACGAAGTAAAAGTAAAAAAGATTTTAGACTCCAGATTATATAGAGATTGGTTGCAATATCTAGTACATTGGAAGGGGTACTTTTTGTCTGAAGCTACTTGGGTAAAGAGCTAGGATGTGAAAGCAGACAGACTAGTAAAACAATTCCATGATAAATACCCTGATAAGCCCAAGGGTCCTCCTGGGGGGTGGGGGAGAGGTGGTTAGTTTTCTGAATTAACCCCGTGTTACTCTCGTTGCAGGACACGATCTTTTGATGGGGGGGGGGTGGGGTGGCTATCAGGCCTGAAAACCATATTTTGCATTGGGCCTTCAGGCCTGCCACATTTACTACTGTGGGAAACTGGGAGAGAGGATAGTTATAAAAACATTCTTTTCTCAGAGAGTCAAGGACATATTGCCCTACACCTGGAGGGGTGGGACTGGGAGACATCTCCAATTGGGATGGTGCTTTGATTGGGTCATGTGATGGAATTGTGGGTGCTGGGCAGGGACTTGGACTTTCCTTTGGATGGGGAAAACCTGGAAGCTTTCAGATTTGGGGTTTCCCAGTTGTGTCAATATGACATCTCTAATAAAATGGAACTTTGAGGAACAGCAAATCTCAGAGTCTTCTTTCGTTGGGGGTGTTACTTGGAACTCTGACAGCTGGGTTCACCAAGCACCTAGTGTAGTCTGAGTCTAGTAAGGCTCTCAGGGTGGTTTCCAGTCCTGACCCTGGGAAATGGAGTTCTATGGGGACAGTCACAGGTGTGATTAAGCCACTTACCAAGGGGTCATCATCGTCATCGGTATCAGTTAGCCCTTGGTCATCATCCTGTGGGATCAGAGTTCCCTCTGTCTTTTGGGGTGAGGGAGTGAACGCCATGACCCCCACTCCTTTCAGTGCCATCTCTCTCATGTGAGGTTGCATCTTGGGCGTTTTCTCCCCAGGGGCTTGATCTATTTTCTTGACTGGACAGTTAATTCTGCATTCCATGACTTGGTGGCCTTCCTTGCCACATTTGAAGCAGGCAGTGGATCAAGCTTGCAGGGCTTGTGAACTTCCGCTGTTGCCATCAGCTGTTGCGGACGGTCCTTTGAAGACTGCCAGCCCGATCGCTCGTAAAAGAGTAGTTTCAGCAATTGAAACGGCTCGAAAGACTCCGAGACCTGAGGTGCTTGTGAGGAGAGCCGGCCGCTGCAGGTAGAGTCCCCTGTGAGACCCCCAGAAAGCTTTTCCTGCTTCTGGGGAGTTAACAGGGTGGGACTCCCTATCCACCCCGCTGAAGCTCCGGACGACTGGGAAACTCTGCTTTAAAGCAGAACAAGACAGCGCGGCAGCATTACCAATAACAACGAAAAATAAGGAAGATCTCAAACTTCTCACTAAATAGCAAGTATTGGAAGCTTCTTGGACTATTTTAAAGAGTTCTTAAAGTGAAAGTAATTTGGCTCTGAGAAAGGGGGAAAAAAATGGCGCTTTTTAGTGGAAAAAGCTGAAAGCGAAAGTAATCTGATCATTGTATCCGGTTACATTTTAAAGTAACAAATCCGGCTGGAAGAGGCAGAAGTATCCAAAAAACAAAATAAAATAGAATAAAAAATACCAATTGACTTTTATAGACCTGATTGAATCTGGAGAACTTTTTGGGAAAATTTGCTAGAGTTTGTGGAAAAGGAAGATCCTTAAGAGGTAAAATGGCAACAAAGCAACCGGGGGGGGGCTCCCCCACACATAAACAGAAACAGCCTCAAACAGCGCAGTTGCAATCTCAGACAAAGGAAGAAAGCCAATATGATCTTATTATTAAAGAAATTCAAAGATCAGAGAAGGAGGTCAAAGGAATGGTTCAAGAGAAATATGATGCAGTTAAACAAGATATTCAAACAGTGGTTAAAGGTCTGTCTGAGGTAGTGTTGCAGATTGATAAAAAAGTGGAGAATCTTGCCTCAGAGATGGAGACCAAATTTAGAGCTTCTGACTCAAAAATTATAGAAATTGAAGAAGTTACACAAAAAATGCAAAATGAGATTACTATGATGCAATTTCGATCAATGGAATATGCTATCAGACTGAGAGGTGTAAAAGAGAACACCAGGGAAGATCTTAGGAAAATTTGTGCAGAGGCTTTGGCAGTTATGTTGAAAGTGGAACCAGATCTGGTCTTGTGTAAGATGGACAAGGTCTACAGAGTTAATTCTCGTGTGGCGGTACAAAGACAACTGCCTAGAGATGTGGTTATATATTTTACAGACAGAAGAATGAGAGATGAAATCTTGCAAAATTCTTTTGTTACAACAGTTCAAGTTGATGGAAGTGAGATCGGAGTTTATAAAGAATTACCACCTAAAATGTTAAGAGATAGAAAGGATTTTGGATTTTTGGTGGCAGAATTGAAAAGACAGAACATACAATTCAGGTGGGATGCGCCAATAGGTGTAATACTTAGGCTGCGAGGAGTGAGATACCGCCTTAACACTATTGAAAAAGCAGAAGAATTTTATTACAACGTTTTGAAAGCGGGCTCTCCTCCTCCACGCACATCTTCACCAATAGATAAGGAAGCTCAATTACAAGCTGAGATTGATCAAGAAACAGAAGCACAAATAAGGCAGTCGCAAAGGGAGGCAAGAGAATTAATGGGAGCAGTAGGTGGTGTTGTGGTTGACCCGTTTGCGCCATTTGAAGCTTCTCCTTTGGAAGAAATGTCTAAAACCATCACAGAGGAGGCGATGGCTTTGGAAGTAACAACATCCAAAGTGGAAGAGCAACGTATAACCAGAGCAATGTCTAAACAAATGAAGCAACAGCAGCAAGAATATATAAAGCCACAGCGTGAGAAAAGAACCAAAGATAAGCAGCAAGCTGAAGTCATGGGAGGAGCTAAACCGAAGATTGCTACCGTAGGAGAGAATCTTCAACAATTGCTCTCAAAACTTCAGACAGGGTCAAATGGCACTTAAATTTTTGTCTTGGAATGTTAACGGATTGAATTCTCCGCAAAAAAGAAGGAAGATATTTCACTATTTGAGACAATTTCATAATGATGTTATCTGTTTACAGGAGACTCATGTAAAATTGCAAGATCAGAAATACTTGATAAATTCAAAATTGGGAATGCAATTTGCTGCTTCAAATCTGGAAAAGAAGAATGGAGTGGTGATATATATAAATAAGAGACTTGTAGCTAAAATTATAGAAGCAGATAAAGATGGAAGATATATTGCAATTGAAGTTATTACAGATGGTGGACCAATTTTGCTGGTCGGAATATATGCCCCAAATCAACAGCAGGAAAACTTTTACAAGCTACTTCATTTAAAAATTCTGGATTGGGACTATTCAAACATTATAATAATGGGCGACTGGAATGGAGTAATCCAACCTAGATTGGATAAAAAAACCACGGCTAAAATAGGGAATAAATTACCACAAGCTTTTTTTGAACTGAAAGAGGATTTGGAACTGAAAGATATTTGGAGAATTCGAAACCCAAATGAATTGGACTTTACTTTTTATTCAGACAGGCACAAATCCTTTTCCAGAATAGACTTTTTTCTCTTAACTTCTAATTTACTTTCTAAAGTAAAGAAAATAAAGATATTTCCTAGGACTTTGACTGACCACAGTCCGGTCTGGATGGAAATCGAGATGGGCAAAAGAGAAAGAAGATCCTGGAGAGTAAATGAGAATCTATTTAGATATGAAAAAAATATAGTTGAACTTAAAAAGCATTTAAAGGAGTTTTTTAAACTTAACTTGAACAAAGGTACCCCTATTGAAACAGTTTGGGATGCAGGTAAAGCATATATGCGGGGAGTACTAATCCAAATGAATTCTAAACACAGGCAGAATCAGCAGAAGAAAAGACTACAATTGGAATCTGAGATAAAAAAGAAAGAACAACAATCGATACAAAAACCAACAGACGGAAAATTACAAATGGCTATAAAACTTTTGAAGGATCAATTTCAAATGCTTATAGCAGACCAAACGGCAACTAACTTACAATTTGCAAAGCATAATACCTTTTCCAATGCTAACAAACCGGGCAGGTGGTTGGCGTATACTTTGAGGAAACAAGCATCGACACGAATTATTGACAGTACTGAATATGCTGATAAAGAAGTTTATCAACAAGATCTAATTAAAAAAGCCTTTTTGGAATATTATACTAAGTTATATGCTAAAGATGACATACAGAATATTACTATAGATGAATATTTAGAAAACAAGAGAATTTCAAAAATTTCAACCACTCAAAAGAAAAGCTTGGAACAATTGATAACAGTGGAAGAGATCAGTTTTGCTATAAAACAATTAAAAACAGCTAAAGCTCCAGGGACGGATGGCTTAACTGCAATTTATTATAAAACTTTACAGGAAGAAATGATTCAGCATCTTAAAGATTTATTTTGTAACATACAATTAGGAGGTAAGATACCTTCCTCATGGAAAACAGCTTTTGTTTCATTGATTCCGAAAGAAGAATCAGGTCCTAAGAAACCAGAAAATTATAGACCAATATCTTTATTAAACACAGACTATAAAATCTTTGCAAAAGTATTAGCCAACAGATTGATGCCAGTTATTCAAAAGATAATTCATCATGATCAAGCAGGATTTATTCAAGGCAGATATATGAAGGAGAATGTTAGGCAAGTTATAGATTTAATGGACTATCTAGATAAGAATAAACAGATCTCTGCAGTGCTGTTTTTTTTGGATGCGGAAAAAGCCTTTGATCGAGTGAATTGGAACTTTATAATTAAGATTCTGGAAAAAATGGATTTGGGGGAGAGGTTTATACAAGCGATTGGTGCAATCTATCAAGAACAATATGCACAACTTATTATTAATGGATGTTTAACATCGAATTTCAACATACAAAAAGGCACCAGACAAGGTTGTCCATTATCCCCGTTATTATTTATTTTAACTTTAGAAGTCTTACTCAACGCAATACGGGATTCGAATTCCTTGACTGGAATAGTTATAAGGCAAGAGGACTACAGAACTAAGGCATTTGCAGATGACCTGGTTGTTACCCTATCACAACCTATGAATTCAATAATCCAGATGAAAAATATCATAGAAGATTATGGCATGGTATCTGGTTTTAGGTTGAATCAGAAGAAAACTAAAATGATTGTCAAAAATTTGACAGAGAGCAAAAAAAAGGAATTGGAAAGAATGGCAGGTTTCGAGATTGTTTCAAAGGTCAAATATTTAGGAGTACAAATCACAGACTCCAATGCTAAACTGTTTCAAAATAACTATGAGGTTCTGTGGCAAAAGATACAAAAAGATATGCAAAACTGGAAGAAACTGCAGTTATCACTGCTTGGAAGAATATCAGCAGTAAAGATGAATGTTTTACCTAGACTGATCTTTTTATTTCAAATGATACCGGTGCTTAAATCAGATAAACCATTGTTAAAATGGCAAAAAGGACTGAACAAATTTATTTGGAATGATAAAAAACCAAGAGTTAAACTGAAAATAATGCAAGATACTCGTGAGAGAGGTGGTCTTAAACTCCCAAACCTTCGACTATATTATGAAGCAACTGCATTGATACAATTAAGTGATTGGTTTGGGAAAACTAAGACTGATTTGTTGAATATAGAAAGTCATGACCTGGTTTGGGGATGGCATGCATATTTGTTTTATGATAATAAAGTGGACAAAGTGTTTAACAGTCATCTACTTAGAAATGCTTTGCTGAGAGTCTGGAGAAGGCACCGAACTAATTGGGATTATAAGATTCCGTTTTGGCTGGATCTTGCTGATACCATGTGGAATACAAATATTAAGTCACTCGGGGGTTTCTTATATAAAGAGTTACTTTACTCTGAAGAGGGCAGGTGGCGATTGAAGACTTTGGATATGCTGTTGGAAGAAGGGAAATCGTTGACTTGGTTGCAGTATAATCAATTACAGATGAGATGGAAAGAAGATCAACAAACTGGTTTAATGGAATATGAAGTAGAATTGGTTGAACAGATAAAGCGGACAGGTCCAATGCATATTAAGAGAGTTTATAATGTTCTGTTAGAAAGAGACTCAGAAAATGAGCTAGTTAAAGATTGTATGATTAAATGGGCACAAAATTTCTCTCAACCAGTTATGTTGGAAACATGGGAAAAAATATGGGTTCAGAACGTTAAATTTACTCAGTCACAAAATTTACGAGAAAATTTTTATAAAATGTTTTATAGATGGCATTTAGACCCCAAGAAATTGTCTTGCATGTACCCTAATGTGCAGCCAAAATGTTGGAGATGTGATTGCTTAGATGCTACATATTATCACATCTGGTGGACTTGCAGGAAAGTGAGGGCTTTTTGGATAAAAATCTGGTGGGTTATGCAAAATGTTTTAAAGAAAAAAATACAATTTTCTCCGCAATTTTTTCTATTGGGTATAGTTAAAGACTTTACACTGGGTGAAACTAAACTGATTTTGTATATGGTGACAGCAGCTAGGTTGTTGATTGCCCAACACTGGAAGAGTGATGTCTTACCGACTGTTGACCAATGGACCCAGAAGATGGCTGGATTTGCAGAAATGGCAAAGGTTTCAGCTTTTTTAAAAGACCAGACGCATGAGAAGTATATACAGGAATGGAAATTATGGATTGAGTATGTACAGAATAAGTATCAGACTAGAAAATATTATATCGCTTTTAGCTGAGATGATTATGTTAGTATGTTAGTAAATATAGAAAAAAAGATATGGAAGTTTGAATAACATATATATTGTTTGGGAATATTAATATTGCGTATAATGGAAGTCAAGGGGGGAGGGAAGAGGGAGGAGGGGGAGGGTTAGGGTGGGGACGGGAAGGATTTATATATTGTTTTTATATGTATTTTACAATGTGTGGCTAGGGAGGGGGGGGGAAAAAGGGGGAAAAATTTGTATTGTTAAAACTTTTTCAATAAAAAAAAAAAAAGCTTGCAGGGCTTGAGTTCTGGCCGCGTCCCTCTTCCTTTCCAGAGGTGACTTTTTCCAGGCTTTGGCTGTGTGATAATTGTTTCGGATTTGGACAATCTCCACTTCCTCGGACAGCACACACCAGTCATGAAAACAGGCCACAGACCCTGTCACAATACAAGCAGAATGCAGGTTCAGCCCAACTTTGAAGCAGTTCACGATGATGTTTGCTGGCCAGTTGAGATGGCATATCAGGTCACAGAATTCCTCCATTATTCTGCCACACCCTGTGCCCTTGCCACAAGGTCTTTATGTGATCCCTGGCCTTTCAATCAGCCAGCAGGTCTTCAAACTGCCACCGAAGTGCTGCCAATTGGAGTTCCTCAAGTTGGAGGCATTTGCATTGGGATTGGCCTCAATTCTTCCTTTGGATGAACCTTCTCCAAGTAGCCCTATTAGCAAGTGAAGTAGGCATACACCATTTGATCTTTTTTTTCTAGATACGATAGTTGAGCAGTTGAGACATTTAAGCCTCATCATCTTAAAGTAAGTAAAATGAAGATTATTTTGTCCATGTTTATTTACACTGTGTATATTTGACACTTTCATTTGCCTTGGCAGTTTCCAGCCAATTGTTTTTGGCACACCAGTCAAAGCCATATATATAATTGTTAATAATTTATTTTAGCAGGCTTCATTTTTAAAGAAAATTCAGTCTGTACTACAAATGCCACCATTCTATGTTTCACTCCTTGACCAGGAGCCAACTGAATAATAGGGGCAATGATTGGAACTGATTGACATCTGTGGAGAGTGGATAGCAGCCAAAGGGTTTTATATTGCCCAGAATGGTCATGTGATTGAATTAGCAATCATTACAAAACAGAAAATATCCATCTTCACATATGCATCTGGGTATAACCAGCCTTATTTGTTCTATAAAAAACAAAGTTGACACTAAGAATTTGCATTTTGAGAAAAATAATATGGTTGCAGTATTTTGTATTTCTGACATACAAGAGCTTGCATGAATAAATGGAAGTGTAAATTGCAGGAAGGATAGAATGGGAAACACTTTTGTTGTTAACATTTTGTCAGGCTTGTACCAACTTAACATTTCGGAAAGAAAGACCCTTGACTCCATTTTGGAAATGAAAGGTTCACTTTTATGAAAGTCAAGCAATTACAGCATAAGCAAAGCTGGATCTGAATATTTCTGCGCAAAGCCTACAGTTTTCCCTCTTCCTTGTCCTTGCCATGCCATATAAATTAAAGCAATGCTTTCCATTTCTTCTTCGACGCACCCACTGTTGTCATAGAACTTGGGGCAGTACTTACATGGAAGTTTCCACTTATACAGATGTAACTCTGTGCATGCAGCCACTGCATGTTCTTGAAATTACTATAATATATAATAGCCTCCTCAGTTTTGATAATTTTATATATTGTTTTCACATGATACTGTAATATTCCCTTTCTTTTATGGACTGGTTTATGTCTGTCTATTCCATAAAATTATTACAAATACTGTATAAATTTGTGGATAAACCAACACTCAACTTTCTAACCCAAATTCCATGAAAAATGTGCCATATGCTAATAAGCCAATTGTGAAAATTTTGAGGATCAGCATATCCATGGATGGGCTTGTCCTTAATTATATATGGATACTTCAAAAAAATATCACTGAATATGCTCATTTATAAACCGATTGAAGGATAAGCCAAGCCCAAGTTTTGCGGTATAATGTAGACCCTAAAATTCTCAGCTTATTCACAAGTATGTACTCACCAATTATATTCCACCTAGTGATTGAATTATTACTAATATGCAACTAATAGCATTTAAATTTGGTATTTACTCTTAGAAAAATTTCAAATTACAGCAGGTTGTTAAGCACTAGCAATAGTTACATGTGAAGTATTTTATGCTTTGAGCATATCCTAACATTAATCATGGGGATTTGGGATGTCTAAATGTGTTAGCTGCTCAATACAATCAGGGAGTCCTCTTCACTTTCAGGGACTCATCATGCAATTTTGTTCTGCCTTTTATTCCTCACTAGATCAGTATTTGGAAAACTCACAATAAAGGTGAGTTATCAATAAAAAAGCAAGCTGGGAAGACAGCAAATTTACTTTTAACACCCAGAGATGAGTTCTCAGAAACAACACAAACAGAAGCAAGAATTCTTTCCCAAGGCCAGGACCCAGACTTTCATTTAAGTATCTTTAAACATCAAAAGCAGGGCCCTGAAGAACCTAGATGCAGTTCTTTGGGGAGTTCCAATATCACTTGTACCTATAATCCAGGAAATAAAGATTGTGTATAATAAATATATTGTAAAATGACTTTCTAAATGCCTATCATACACAGCTCTGTACATTATTGTTTTCCTCAAAATGGACATTAGATAACTCAGACTTTTCTAGGAAGACTCATAGTACAGTTGAACAGTTTATGCTAAGGCTGATACCTCAAGGTTCAGTCTTGGGGCCAGTGCTCTTCAACATCTTCATAAGTGATTTAGATGGATAGAAGGGGAACTCATCAAACTTACAGATGACACCAAGCTGGGAGGAATTGCTAACTCTTTGGAAGGTAGACTTAAGATCCAAAAGTATCTTGACAGACTTGAGCATTGGGTCCTATTCAAAAAGATGGAATTCAGTGGTGAGAAAAGCAGACAAGAAACACCAAATGCACAGATATAGAATAAACAGTACCTGACTCAACAGTACTTATTGTAAGAGGGATCTAGGTGTCCTAATGGACCACCACTTAATTATGAGCCAGCAGTATACTGTGGCTGCCAAAAAAGCCAATGCAGTTCTAGGCTGCATCCACAGAGAGATAGCATCAATATCATAAGAAGTAATAGTACCATTTTATACAGCACTTGTGTGGTCACACTTGGAATATTCCATCCAATTCTGGTTACAACAATACCAAAAAAAATACCTTGAAAGTGCAGAGAAGAACAACAAACATGAAAAGGAATCCAGAGGCTAAATTGTATGATGAACGGTTGAGGGAGCTACGGTAGGTATGTCTAGCCTATTGAAAAGTAGGATTAGTGATATGATAGCTGTCTTCCAGTATATGATGGTTGCCACAGACAAGAAAGGATTGTCTTATTCTCCAAAGACCAGAGGGCAGGACAGAAAGCAGAAACAATGAGTAGAAGCTTGTTAAAGAGAGATCCAATTTGAGAGAATAATTAATGAATGGAATAGTTTGCCTCACGTAGTTGTCAGTACTCCATTGCTGGAATATCTTTGTATTTATGACTTTTGTTGTTTTATTGAAGTATAAAATATAAAGGAAAATAGAAATAGGAAATTAGGGGAAGGAAAAAAAGAGGGAGAAAAGAAAATATGGAGCACAAGGGAAAAAAGGGGAAAAAAGCATTGACTTCAGATTCTTTTCAGCACAGTAGAAGATAAAATTACAGTCTCAACTTTTTACTTTTACACATTGGTATATAACTAGCCATTTCTATAACATCAAATCTATCTAATTGGCAAAACCAAAGTCTAAATTTCATTTTTTTTAATCACAAGCATAAAATCCAGAAGTGATTTCCAAATGAAAAACATAAATATATTCTCCTCTTTGAATAAAGCAATCAATTTAACAATTTCTGCTTTTTCTTCCTTGCTATGAAAATACATATATCTGTTTTCACTTAATCTTTATAAATTATCACCATTTATATTAACAAAATTCACTGTATTCTTTCAGATTCTTTAACCTTAAAGGGAAAAATATTTTTATCCATTTTAAAACACTAAGCTTTTCTTTAAAAACATGTCTGAGATCAAAAAGTTCTTTTTAAAAAAAACTTCCTCTTAACATACATACTTTAAAGTTCACTTACAGTCAGACTAATAAAATTCCAACTAACACCAATTAATTCATTAAATTTAAATCACTCTTCGAGTTACCCTCATAAAATAAAATAAAAAATCTTCTTATATACATCATTTTTAAAACTCTAAACTTTTCTTTAAGCTGATACATCTTTTTCTTTAAATTTCTCTTACATCTTTTCTTTAACTTTCTCTTTCAAATACAGTCAGTAATGTTCTAAAACTTTAAAAATTACTTAAATATTATATATAAAGTAAAAAAATGCATTTTCAAATCCACTTTACATTAAAACTTCCTTTCAATTACAAATATCACACCAATAAAAATCCATCCTAATGCCAATTGACTTATGTTTAAGTCACTCCTTCCAGCTTCATGAAGCAAAACCATTTCCTTCTCTGCAATGTGTATCAAGTAGTTATAAACTTTTGTTTTACTCAAGGATTTCTCCACCGTGTTAGTGCCCATGAAGAAAAAGTCCAAACTTTGTCCTTTTGAAAGTTGCAGATTTTCTTGGAACTCTTCTTTCAATTGTGTTGGGAGATTTATATTTAAACCATCATAAAAAAGATTGGTGTCAAATTTATATTCCAAAATATAAATATATATTCCAAAATTGACAAACAAAATTAACATTGTCAGCTACTTGTGAAATTGCTTCGGTGGTTTGTTAACTTTCTACACATAATCGCTTCTCTGAAGTAGTTTATTTTTTTTAACATCCTTGGAGCATAGCTGGTCTATGAACTGTTGGGCTTTAGTCAAAGAGTAGCTTTTTTGTTTCTGATAAGAATTAAAAAGTTTTAGCCACTACAAGTAACTAAAAATAATAAACTAGAACTACAACTTTCTACCCTTATATTTCTCTATCATTTTGACCAGACTTCCTTATTTTAGCTTTTCTTCAGCAGCCTTCTTCCTTGTTGTTTAACAATGAAGAAATCCTCAAAATGGCACAGATCTTCAAAAGGGACTAACAGGCTGTGGCTAAAGAGCCCCTCTTAGTTTAATAAGGATTAATAGTTCTTTAAAATGATTAAGAAACTAAGGCACAATTTACTGTCAGTTTAAAAAATAAATTGCAAAATTGTTGCTTTTTCAACAAACAGCCCTGCCCCCCCCCCCCCCCCCCCCCCCCCCCCCCCCCCCCCCCCCCCCCC